>VOMN01074176.1:0-30325 GCA_014899125.1 Orchestia grillus
CGCCTGGCTGGTAAACGTGCCGCCATCATCGCCTGGCTGGTAAACGTACCGCCATCATCGCCAGGCTGGTAAACGTGCCGCCATCATCACCAGGCTGGTAAACGTGCCGCCATCATCACCAGGCTGGTAAATGTGCCGGAGTTCAAGGCCAGCGCGGCCCCAGCGGACGTAGCTGCGAGGCGGAGAAACAGAGACGAAGTGCAAAGCCAAGCCTCGGCGGTGCAAGCAATGCGAGGTGGAGAAGCGAAGACGAGGGAACGATGCAAATATCAGACGAAGAAACAAACACAAGGTGGAAAAACAAACACAAGGCGGAGAAACAAACCCATGGTGGAGAAACATATCCTAAGTGTAGAAGCCGACGCAAAGCCCAGGCCCTTTAGCGAAGCTTAGTCAGATTTTCTCATTGTGATTGCACGAGGTCAAAGCGGTTCTGCATAATTTTGCCCGAGCGTTAGTTTTCACGTAAGAATTCTACGGTAACACACTGTGTCTGTATACTGTGTTCTGTTCTCTCTTCCATAATATATATATTCAGCACAATGATTGAATTAAACTCATTGTTATTCATTCGACTGACGAATGAGAAGTTGAGGTACGCTTTATCACTATTTTTTTACGATCTGATTGACGAGTCAGATGGCATCATTTCTAAAATATTTTCTTACGCAAAAAAGTCATTGGATCGCTGTTGAACCGAATTAAATATCTTGGAGCGAACATTCTTCAGAGTTTTTCTTCCTTTTCTTTCTTTCTTTTCTTTTTTTCTTTTCTTTAAAGCATATTTTATGTCACAGTTAGAAAAACAGCGACATTTGTAAAAATATTTCACACGAGTAGACACCATCACTAAAAAAGTAGCAAGATGCACGAAAATGCAGTAAAACTTCTAGAAGCATTCCTGAACAATAAACAGTAAAGCTATAAACGGTGAGCAAAACAAATTCAACGAGAATAAATCAATAAAAACTAACGCGTTAAACAGAAGCATTAGGATTGACGTCACCTCGTCACAGAAATTCAAGACCACATCCGTCACAGACAAAGACGGCTGGTGGAACGTTCGCCGTTTCCGACCTTGAAGTCCAGTGCAAGTCCTGACGCACCGACGGCGCTGACGCCTCCTGCAGCCACGGCTGCTGCACCCTCCACCACGGAACGTTGCTGACGTTTGGGGCAAACCCACGGTCGACGTTTGTCGCAACAGTGAGGAACATTGAAACAATACCATGTTCGCTCCAAAACTCTCGTATTATGTATTAGTAATTACTGTGTGACCTAATTTCGTAACCGAAAATGAAATGGATGAGATTCTGATAAGCTGCCTATGTTCTCGATTTACATCGCGTGTAGCAGTGTTAGAATATAAATGTAGAGTTACTGTCTTGAATGTTATTACCGTATAATTACAGTGAAAACCTGAAGACACTAAAAAATCCAATCCGATAACAATCACTGTTTCTGTGCTTTTACGTTTTGTTACTAGAGTAATCCTCAAAACGCTGCAGTAAATTATTCATTATCCACTGTGGTACACAGAGATTGCTAAAGCTCTGCGTTACGCCGATACGCAAGTATTTCCTTCTATAAGATTGTGAGAAAATTCTGCTTACCGTACAACTAAATATAATTCATTCATACCTACGGTATAAAAAAGGTTATTGCGCGGAATATTTTTCCTGCATTGTTGTCTAAATTTATCTCGATAATTGAAATACCTTGACTGGAGCTTTCAGCTTGATTTCAATGCACATATTTTATTGTTTTTTTAATTTATTTTGGATATTATCAGTCGTTTTAGAATGAGACGTGGATGTAAGTTGAAAGCATCGGTCACTTTTCAGACACAAACGGATCCTGGATCGCGTTTGAAATTATTCACTTAGGTGCCGGTGAAGTCCACAAAGAACGGTAGAACTTGACTGCTGAGTGTGCCAGGAAGAAACACAGGCAGCCAAATATGAAGAACAGTTCGTATAGAAAGGCAAGATAATCGATACTCGTCTGCTGCTGCGCATGGGACCACCTTACAGCTATCGTGGGGAGCAGCACGACCCAACAAGCACCGTCTTTACGTAGGTTACTCAAAGGACGCCCTTGAAGGGACGGTGCTTCAGGAAATGCCGGAATTTCAGTAAGGCGGAGGGCGGAACAGAGTCTTTGCGGAGTTGTGGTGCTCGAGCAGGAGCAGGATATGGAACGATAGTGGCTTGTGTGTAAGAAAGAAGAATTAATTTCGTTGCCTACGAATAAATGTTCTTAAGCTCACTGTTAAGAACAAAGGAGTTAAATTAAAAATAAGTTTAGCACAGCGAAGAATTGAATTCGGTAACCGAATAAATAGTTTGTTTTTACGCATGAATAGATAAATCTAAGGATATTTTTTTACCGGGTATAGTTGTTCACGTTGAAAGAGAAGGAAAAACTGTCAGTAAAATTCAAATTATTAAACCAACATCATACATACCTACTTATTACTACCTGAATAGGAACGAAGCAGTCTTCGTTTTTAATTGAGAATTATCTACTGAAATATGCTATACCCGTTTGGATACTATACATGTATGATCTTGAAAATATGCTATAGCCGGTTCGGATACTATACATACATGATCTTGAAAATATGCTATAGCCGGATCGGATACTATACATATATGATCTTGATTACTCTTGACTGATGTAGATTATAAACAGGCAGGTAAGAACAGAAGGTACCTCGAGAATGCACACGGACGCCATAAAATCTTCAGACCATCCATGGACTTTAGTGTCATCGTAATACTGTAAAAACATCCTTTGACCTGAATAAATGAAGCAGATTTCAAGCTCGGAGAAAGAACAGGTAGGATTGGTTGCTACTTTCCTGCACTGTTGAATATTTAGTCTGAGCTCAGATTCCATCTTAGATTTTTATAGGAGACATATATTTATACGATATTGATCCCACAATTGAACTACGAACGTCGTATGGAAAACGTACCCTTTTTGACCATTTTCATTTTCGTACATTGGATCTGACTGTTCAGTTTTAAGAATGGCGAAAAAGTCAGACTGTGAGTCATGCCTTACGACACCACTGCTTTGCTAACACACATTATTTCTCACGCTCTCCATTTATGAGTGTCCTTTAATTAAAGCTTTACCAGAAATGTCCAGATTTCCGGATCGTTGACGCCATAACCATAAGGATACAAGGAGACGGCGCACACCATTTTGTTATGCCCAGCACGCATCGACCCATTCTTTCCTCATATTATACGTATATTGAAAATATATGTAAGCATATTGAAAATAAATGTAACTAAATTGAAAATATATGTACATATATCGAAAAAAACATGTATAACGAAGAAAAACTCTAGTGTACTCTGCCGTTCAGTATTTCAAACCGCACTTATCAAGATCAAAGATAGTTGAAGAGATGTTTACATCAAATATTGACGCTCTCACTTTACCCTTATTTTCCGCACACGTGCAATTTGGCGAAAGGTTTACCCCCCTGTGGTGGACGTTCCATCGATGAGGTGTTGGAATCTTGAAACATTTCAAGGTGCAAGTGCATCAACGCCAAGATTCTTCAATTTAAAAATATTTGAACATTAAGACCTTTGATACATGTAACGCTTGAATATCTATCATTGTTTTGTCAGTAAAAACGTCACAATACTCATGGATTGAAGTTATAACTTTTGATCAAAAGCGCTACTCTTGCATTTAGCTTCAGGGTTCGCTGAAATCCATCTAATGTGACAGCAAGTCCTTCGTTGACATGATGAGGCTGCTTTCCCGGCCATAGCTACACATGTTTGATGATCCTATGAAGTATTCCAACAGCTGCCGCACTTACGATGTGCGCTCGTCCGCACTGCCATCTGCATGCTGACTTTCTCTCGACTTGGAGATGGAGGCGTGCGACTCAGGAGTCCCACTGGAGGTTCTGGTATCCAGTTCTAGTGGTAGAAAAACTCGTGGTTGGGTGATATTGCAACCTCGAGGGTAAGTTCCGAGCAAAAGTGCATTTGTTAGCGATGATCGACTATAATGTATTGCATATATTTTCGTATACATTCAATTTGCGATATGTTAACTTTCAGAGCGTCTGCACGAGCATGTTGAAACTTATGAAGCAATTTGGTTTAGATTCCCAACTGAACCTATTTTTCCCATACATGCCTTCCCTCCACCACGATTTTGCCGCCAAATTTAGTTCTTTAAATTTTCCAGTTATACATTTGGTCCAGCACTTCATGGTTCGAGTTTGTTCAGTTAGTCTCAAATTTTGAATCTTGTAATTTCGAACTAATGTTCACATTTATGTTCATTACAGGGGTGAGTGGAAATAGAAGCAATGGACATACGATCTCTTTGATGCCCACGTCTATGTCCCACGTCTATGGTAACCATTCTAAACAGAGATGTCATTACGTGCATTTTCCTCTTTATCACTAATACACCCCGATATTTATATCAGAATCATAAAGGGAAGAGCCGTATGAAAGGAAAACATTATTTACGGAAGAAAGTGTTTCTCAGTTCTCAATCTCCCGAGGTTTAAAACCTACTTTTAACTTATTTAAAGTTGAAAATGTTATTTTAAGCTGAAACCAGAACAGTGTACGTGTAGATTACACAAGAACAATAGGCATCAGTACCTGCAACGACTTCAGCACATGTCTTAACTTGGGTCCAACCCATACCTGCGTCACTGTAACACTCGCGGCCACATCTTCAGTTACCAAGGGACAAACAGAGTCGGTTCCATTAATGCAGGCACAGCCACTTCCCTACTAGCCGGGCCTGTTGTTGTTATTTCACTGGTCACACAGGGGTACGCTTGACCTAAACCCTTGTTGCAAGGCGTGGTTCCGGCAATTGTGCTTTTGCGTCTCGTCAATTTAGGGAGAGGGGAGTCACGATGAGCAGTATTTTGAGAATCTTAAATACAAATCTAACGATTTAAATAAATACCTGATTAAATCGTTACTCTTGACGAGAAAGTTTGATTTGCTACTTATAATTTCTGTGCCGTTCAACGCTGCGACAAAAAACGATCTTTGTTGATGAGAAGACCCATAGAGTTCTCTAGATTTAGGCTATCACAAACTCATAACCACCGTCAAAACAAAGCACAAATACAATCTCCAAGCATCATTATAAAGGGCATCAAATCAATATAGTTAGCCTGTCGCAAGCCCATTGCTTCCGAGAAGCAACATTTTCCTGTCCGCATTCGTGCCTGCGAGAAGTCGCAGTGAAAGCTCGACAGCTCCCTCGGACTACAACGAGGTCAAACGGAGACTTGTTTCTGCCGTCCAATAATTGTAGGTGTGCTTCTCAGTTGCGAGATGTGTGACGCAGCGGGGCTATTTTACGAGGAAATGTGGCACAGCGGCGTTCCTTAATTCGTAAGCCCAAACATTTATGTTTTTTAAAGATGTTAATCCAAATCATTCATTCATTTTAGTATCAAACATATTTCTTTTTGTCTTCGCCTACCTTGCCTTTGCACATTTCTCATACTTTTTTAATTCTACGTTTGACAATTGTGATTCCCTTAATTGTAAAAACCGAGACTCCGTATTCAGTAAGCGGTATGAGACCAGTAGGTGTCTGATGTAAGACTATAATATTGCAGATGTTTCAGGCCACCGATGATGATGACGTTGTACGTCTGACGAGGGTCAAATATTAGACACTATGAACGCTTTGTAAAGTCTGTGTTATCATGTTTGCGTGAGAACACAAAGTTCAATAGTTGTCAATTGGAAAAAAATTTTGGCTGGTGCTCAATATCTATACATACTGGTTTGAGATTTAAAAGGAAAAATTTTAATTGACCAGGATGAACCATACGTGGCACACATTCTGCAACAAGTTTTATTTATTTTTACGCCTTATCCACGTTTAATTCTATCGCTTGAAGTATAAGTTCGTGTGAATGCGATAAGTATTAGCTGCACGCGAATGAAAACTTTAAATACTGATAAAATTACAATAGATACGGCCACTGCTTGTGTGTTGACGCCTGCGGCCGAGTCGCAGTGCACGACTCCGAGGCACAATTCCTCCGAGTACCGTCCCTGTTTGCCTATCAGAATCTCAAACACTGAACGTTACTGTAAAATTCTAAGAGCTCGTATTTGTGAATTTTTCTTAGGCTTTTCTTTTCAATTGGTGAGAGGTAGCCTATTTAATTGAGGCACATAACAGAAGGAGAAATTCCTCAGTCAACGTGTTTTTTCATTGAAAAGTCATTGTTGCGGTAGATACGCTTGACAACACCTTTGCCAGCTCCCTGTTTGCCGCGGAAATATTTTCATGTTGTGGGTCAAACGCTGTCATCACATTTCACTGCTCAATGCAACCCTGACTTTCGTCTTCCATGTTCTAACTCGTATTACATGCTGCCAAATTTTACTTTTCATTGTAAATTCAACAAACTTTTTTAACTATTAAAAGACTTGATCGCATCCACATCGTGTTCATCCACTCTATCACCGGAGAAACATACTGCTCTCGTACTTTAGCACGAAGCTCAATGATGCCTTCATCTTATCAGTAAAAGCAATGACGGTGGCATTGAATTTTGTGCACTTCAGACATAAACCGTAACTCCGAGCACGTCGGAAAATCGAGACTGAATAAAATCAACAAGTACATAACTTAGTATTGTAAATAAGAAACAGTGATTAATCTAGTTGAAAAAGGCTAAACTCTGAACTCCAACTACGAGATAAAATAGCTGGTGGTTATAATCAAAATAAAAAAATGAAAACTGCATTACCAGATCACTGAGAAAGAAAGAAAGAAAAAAAGAAAGAAAAAAGAATGCATAAAGTAATGTCGGAGTGCAAGCGCAATTGAAAGACCATACAGAGTTCAACAATAAAGAGGCCATCAACGTGGTAATTTCGAGCTACGGAGCGAACAACAATGGCAAAGATACTATCTCAGCCCGCGACGCTTTTAATTGGTTGAAAATACCGCGTTGACCTGAGTCTGAGTTACAGCTCGGGGCGGATGGCGAACAAAGCATAGTACTGAACCGTCAAGTCATGGCTGGAGTGAGCGCTGGTGACGCAAGCTCGAGGAACTGCAAGGTCAAGTCAAGGAACTGCAACTCGAGGTCACACTTCATGGTGATGTAACGCTCGTTGTTCGCCGCTATCACCTCTGATGGCAGCCTGCTGTTCTGCTATTGACTTTTGCTTCAATTTTGCCCCTGACTCCAATCCTCCGAGCCTTGCGACGCTCTAGCTTTTTAATTGCGACCCGCTTGATTGTGTTTTTTTTCAGCGGCACAATCTGTCGCCTCTATGATGGTCTTTCTTGAGTAAGATGACGAATTTTGTCGCGTTTCAATGTACTTGTACCTTGAGATCGTGGCACACCTCTCAGTAAATTTTGGAAGATAGCTCTTTCCTGATTTCAGTTTTAATTTAGTCACTACAATAATGTTTTCAACGTATTTCCGATTATATTGAAAAACTATTCAATTCTTTGCAATTATTTAATTTTCTTGCTCATGAAGTGGTGCTTTCCAATTTTTCCATTTAAATAACAATTTCATACCAGGAACAATGAGTAAAATACTGAGTAAATTGCTCATCAACCTTCCATAGGGTGTTGCTTTTAATATATCGGTATCACAATTTGTTGTTGTCGATTCACTTGCTGCACAGACGTACACTCTTGCTCTGTAGTACACAGCTCATTTAAGGTTCGAGTTTGATATATGAAATTGGAACTTTCAATCAGCACTCTATAGATTAAAACAGAAAAAAAAACATTTTAGTTCCACCTAGAGCAAAATCAATATCAAAAACAAAGGCTCTGTCTTAACAAGGCAGTCAGTGGAAAATGTTAGTACTCGTCAGAAATGCTTTCAACACCTACGTATTTCTCCGTTAATATGAATCTAAACTGCACTAAACAAATAAGAGTCTCAATACTTTGAGTCTCGAAAGAACTTTATTTTCCTTATGAGCCCTGCACTCCCTAATGCTTATTCTTCTTACATTAATCCTTTCACAGACACCTACACAATTCTAAATATGCAATATAAATTCGCTACTTCTTTTTAAAATGTAATTTCCATTTTTTACCTTCACCCCACCTGCTCGGTGTAGCGAGGTGGCTGTGCGTCGCCGTGGAGATACGAAATGAACTTTCATTTACAGTGTGTATTATAAAATTAGTTCAACAGTGTTAATCAGTCAAACATGGAACGTTAAGTCTCTTTGAGTTAGAGGAGACTGTGATACTTATGATGGTATATGTGAACGCAAAGTCTTTTGCGATTTTTGCTAAAGGTGTCTATTCTTCAGCCATATCTCTCTGATAAACTTATTAGTATCAGCGTATGCCAAGGTTTTACATCGTTGTACAAGTGCTTCAAGTGCATCAAAGATTGAATTAGTAAAAAAAACGTTATTGGTGTGATGAATTAATGTTTAAAGTATCACTAAAATTTTACGATTCGGAACGTGTTGAACTTGCAGTGTATTTTAATTTCTATTATTAGATTAAGTACTCCTTTTTTTATCGTTTAAATTGATACGAATGAGCGTTAAGCCTATTATTTTAAACGTCGAACAGAAAGCCGTTCAACACCACATCGATGGCTCTTTCAATGCGACGTTTAACTTTCGTTTAAAAACAGGTCCGGCATCAGTTACCATGTGCATGATATCACGGCCTTCATTCCTCAGTGTTTCCAGCCACAATGCACTAGTGCTCAGCTATTATGTCCCGTGTTATGGAGAGCTATTAGGCTGTCCCGTCTTTCCCCTGAAATAATTATGACTCTGTAGCCTTTATCGTATCGAGGTCCCGCTCTGGACAACTCGCATCGAAAGCTGAACAACGTGTTGTCCAAAATATAGGTTGTTATCTTTCTCAGTTTCATTTCAATACAATGCGTATGTTTGTCATACAATGCTGAATTTTTAGGTTGGAAGCAGTAAGCTTGCCAGTCTGCTTCAAAGTCAAGGGAATGCTCATTGACTTTAGGTTTTCTACACAGCTCCACGTATTTCTAACTGGCAGGGACTTTCCAATTGCTTTAATTAAAGGTGGTATACAGAAAACATTGTCTGTTTTTAATAAGCATTCTAGAAAAAATGTTGCCTAACATTTTTTTATGGAATTTTGCACAAGGATTTTCAATCTCTCTTGACATGATTGATCATTCAGAACATCTGACAACATTGACTTATGAACGGATGAACAAAATCTTCTAGGGACATGATTTCTCAGAGAGCGAGAGGTGAGTGGTCTAAAAAATACTTTAAAGCATGTATTAGTTTAGTAATTCGAGGAATTATTCCCCCATTTCCAAACTAACGCTATTTCTACGATGACAAAAGACGTTAAATCATGACTCCTAAGCACCAGAAGTATCACGTTCTTACATTGGAAGTCTTCGTGCACACACACGAAGAATTCTAGCGCCGTTTCAGCACTGGTTTACTGTGCCTTTAGCTCAGCGCCTGAGGTCCTTTTCTTCTCTTCAACTCCTAAAAATAACTTGCTCCTCGCAAAGGAAAGAATCAAAATATACACTGATATTTACTTCAATTATTTCGGAACAAGTGAACTGTCAAATGCTGTCTCATCATACGCACCTAAGCCCTTGTTTCTTCCTGGTGTACCTACGAGGTAGCTAGAAAACTTTCACTTCATTTTTCTACACCTGGCATTTTCTTTACCTTTGAAATAATTAATGTACGGAAATAAAATTTCATTACCAGAAACAACAATCCTACTACATTCATGTGCACAGAGTCTTAATTCTTGCATGTGTGTGGGACGCCAGTTGCAGCACCGCATGCCACGCTTGTGTTCAGGGATAACAGATATTATATTTACGTATGTAACACTTCTTGAAAAGTCGGAATTTCAATCTAACCTCCAGAGCATATAGATTCAAAATGTGACTGAAAAGTTATAGTTGCTGCAGTTTTTTCTTTAGCAGAAGAAACTCAAAAACCCCAGCGACAAAAATACTTCACAATTATGAGTAGGTCTTAATGTCAAAAGGAAGTAATAGCATCAACTAAGTAAAAAACTACGGTCAAGTATGTTCTGATGGCAAAGGGATTCTAAGGAGGCAACCACAAAATCGCTCTGACAAGGCTGCCCTCACTCCACCACATATGTATTGCTCGCATGATGTCCCACAATTTTCAGTACTGCACTTCCACTCAAAAAGCAACGAGCCCCAACGCATAAAAGTTGTAACTTAGGTGAATAATTCCGCGAATGAGAGTGCATCATAACCACTCATCACATCCGCCTCCCCTCGTCCAGTTTTGTATGCAAAGTGCGTTGATGATGACGAACGTTTCAACGTGAATGAGAAATTCGTGACCGACGCATCCTGGCAGAACTCGGAGTACTGCGTTTGTTTTTTCACATCCGTGAGCTCAGGATGTGAGATGCTGTCGAGTGTGACGGCGAGCCACGAATCTGAGGATTTGTTTTTTTTCATTTTACCTCAAGTATCGTGAAGTGGTTGGCTCCGAGAGGTGGTTTTCTCCAAAGGTAGTTCTATTTCTAACTTGAATATTTAATTGCGTCCATGAGCATACTTAATAAATTGCTAGTAAGGGCTTATTTCGAAGAAATTGAACATCTTGTTCCTTAGAGAAGTTGAGTCACTTCAGTAACTCAATTTCGGTACAAGAAAGTTGATAGGGGAGGGTGAAAAATGCTTTGTGCTATGATAGTATGCGATGTACTTTTGAAGGATCATAAACTTGTCGCAAAAGCGACACACAAATGTACATCATCAACGTATCAAGTCATACTTTTTTGAGCCACGAGATTGTATGACACATACCAGTGAGCCGACCTAGACATGCCTGGTGTAAGTCTACGGTATTTGATACAAAATTTTAACTTACTCGGAAAACCCATTAATTTTACAGATGGGCTGAGAATGAAGAGAAAAATTGAATACAATCAGTGAATATTCTGAAATCCTAATGACAAATGTTTTCAAACTAAGCAGAACCTCACGCCGGTCGCTCAGGTCAACACGGCTTTAGAGCATTTCAGTGTAACATTTAACCATATCA
The DNA here is from genome assembly GCA_014899125.1 of Orchestia grillus. NCBI lineage: Eukaryota > Metazoa > Arthropoda > Malacostraca > Amphipoda > Talitridae > Orchestia > Orchestia grillus. The sequence goes on from VOMN01074176.1 coordinate 11,082, forward strand.
TCAAACAATGAAGCTGACATGAAGCTTTATCGCGGACAGCACACGGGAAACTCCCTTTTAGTGTACGGGAAAAAATAACTTAATTATGTTCATTTCCTTGCCCTAAAATTCCGTATCACTGAACCATGAGCTCGTTCAAACAATTACGTCTTTCCTGAAATACAGTCAAAATTCCCTGACTGAGCATTGCTTGGCTGCTAAATATTCACCGTAAATTGCAGACCAGTTACAAACTCCCTTCGAAGTCTCTGGTTGAGCACTCAGTTACTCAGTTAGTGAGCCTCTACAAATCCATTGGAAACTTTCCCACGTCAGGGCTGCATGGCGGTCACTTCTCACGACGGAGAACATGACAGAGCAATGGAGGCAAGGAATATGCCTCGTCACCGAGCAGACCTCAACGCTGGAGTCCAATGCAGACGGAGAAAGGAGAGATTCCCAGCAGCAAGGGAAACCAATAACGGATTTAGGAGTAAGCGCTTTCAAGACTTAACGCCTTTTGTGTCCTAGATTTCCAATGCTTGCAGCGGCCCTCACGTCCGATTGTTTCCTGGTGATCGATGTGCTAAAACTAATCGATGTCCACTCTAAGTAAAGTTTAATGTATCCGGAAATGACCGTAGTTCAGTGTCCGATTGTTTCCTTGTGATCTATATGCTGAAACTAATCGATATCCACACTAAGTAAAGTTTATTTAAAACGTATACGGAAATAATCGTAGTTCTTTCCTTTCTTCGTGATTTTTTTATAATGAGTGTTTGAAAACCTTTTATTTATGATCTTCAACTAGGGAATGTTAAATTCTACCTATCAGTTTGAATAAATACGTATAACCGTGAATTTCAATATGTCCACATATATTCAATTTAATTTTATATAATTAGCTTAGAGTGTTTGTTTAATTTTATATCATGATGAACGAAATTCTTACACGTGAATGAAAAAGTAAATTAACAATGAAAAATTAATAACATTCTCACTCTGCGAGTGTCTGCAGGGGCGTTTCTTCGACCAGCAAACTTCAAGTAGTCACTTGCATGCTTTAATAAAGCTTTCAGTCACAAACTTTTCATTCATGTGTCGTAATAGTATTATTTAATTATTCATGACTACGAAGCCAATATTTCCTTCTCTTCTACGAAGTCGAAGGCGCGCAACAGTTTGATATTCCCTCTTTTAGCATAGAACTCGCACTGTACTTTTGCTAGCGTCAATTCTTAACAAACCTTTCAAAGTTTACTGATTTTAAAAAAATTTTGCTTCAAAGCTTCATTATCAAATTTAAGAATTTCACCAATGGTTTCCACGTCATGGTTAAATTTCGTGCTAACCGCTGGTGAATTTCAATATCGATAGAATTGTGATATTCGTATGAAAGAATCAGGGATTTGACTGCAAAATCATGCTCTCAAATGTACAGTAATGAAATTCCACATTTACGAAAATTGTATTTCATCAGAAGATGAGCAAAAGCGCGGTATCTTGCCTCCAAACTCTACAATGCATGAGCAACTGGAAGCTACCAGACAATTTAGCCTAAGTTAGTTTATTTGCACATCATGAAGAATTCTTAAAATATGCCTTGATTTAACTAAATTATTTTTTTATTTCTTCCCATGACACATGTTCTTGAAATACACTTTCACGTATGAATGAGGCATATGAGCATATGAATAAAGATACTCATGTTTGCTCACTGTTGATAGCTAACCAAAAGCGGAAAGCTTGTACGTACACTAAGTTGGAGTCTAGTATGAGAAATCCTGCAGTTTACACGTTCATAGAATACAGTTAAGAGGCTCTGACTAATCACGGACTATTAGCGAATACGATCACAGGTGCCAATTATTTTCTCGTGGAATCTTAACAATAGCTGGATGACCACCGACATTTACCTGGAGGGCAGGCAGCGTCGCTGTGGTCGCTAATTAATGTAATTTATATAATTGCTGTCTGCAAGTCGTCGTGGGGAAATAATTTGAATTCGCAAGGTCTTCACGTCCATCGTGGCCGTTCCAAGCTGTGGCTCTCATTAGTTTTAATTTTTGCATTGTTTGTTTATATTATGAGTTGCAAAATTATTTTATGACCTACGTAAGTTTGTTTTCTTTCTAACGATCGCCGACGTCAATGCAAGACCTATGGGTGGGTGTTTTATTTTTATAATTCCGATAAATAAAAAATATCTGGGATGTAGCCATTTTTTAATGAACTCAGAATTGTTCTTGTCCTGAAAAAGGTGAGGTTGTTACTCTTAGATCATTAGATAAAATTTCAACAAATGTTTTTCTAATAGCTCATTCGTTCTTAAAAAACTATTATACACGCTATTATAAAGTTATCTTTTACATGAAATTATGAGCGTAATAGTAGAGGTCTATTATTTCACAAATTAGTTAAGTCGGTTATTTTAAATAACAGGAAATGTCCAAGAAAGCATTCTAATCAACATTTTTCAGATCTTCCATCCGAATAAAAACTTATTCACCATTTTTCAATTTTTCTAGTTTGAATTACCTCATATACCTTTTCGATACAAAAAGCTAGACTTGTGGGTTGGCAGCAAGCCCCCAACTCGAGACACAAATTATCAGGGTTTTCACTTCTTTCATATTTGAATCCTATCTTTTTCAGGGCCGATCTCAGCTTTAAAATATTGTGATCAGTTAGCGTAAGATAAATTCTTTATAAAACGTGACAGAAATTCATTAATTCATCTAGCTAAAATTTATATTTTGGGGATGGCCATTTACAAGGTAAATTTGAAAATGAGTTTGCAAAATAACCAGTAAAAGTATGATAACAAACAAAAAAAACACGTTTGTTTGAAGGGAGCATTCTCAATCCTCTCCATTAATGTCGTCTAACCAGGCAAAATTTCATCGTAATGCCGAGAATTTCCGCTGATGGCACTGTGATAAGCCTGTATTACCGACCATCCGCCAACCAACTCAAACTGGGAACAGTTATGGGCCAAAATAAGCGGCCTGAGGAGGACCTTGGCTATCTAATTCCAGAAGTTGTGGGGGCTTCGAAAAGGAGGTAGTCAAGCACAACCTTCTCAGCTTCATTTGATAAATTATAATAAGTGACGTTTGATTGTCAGGTACCTACTCATGGCCTTGAACGCAATCCATGTACGTATTTCTGAGAACAACTGTATGATTTTACGGTATGAGCAATAAGAATTTTTGAATACGCATTGTTAAAGGTAACTTTAAAATGCAACATCCACTCTGACAGCTTTTAAACTGAACTGCAATGTGTAATTGCATAACTATAGAAGCCTGAAAATGCTGCAGGGAAGATCTTCACGAATACAGACATTCTTTTCTGTCAGGGTAGGAAAATAATTACAATTTCCATGCTTTTTCACATAAATTACGCATGAAGAAGTTTGCTATGCTAATGAAAGACATAAAATTTTGGCGCTGAACTAGACCTATCCAAAAGCATGACCACCAAAGATACACTCAAGCAGAAACGTATTCGAGAGGCTTAAGCAAATTTTACATTTAAACCAGTTACAGCCAAAAAATACGAACCCATTCTCCTGGGCACCCACAGCATTACTTGCGGCCGACTGACATCAATTGAACCTGTCTCGCGGCGTGAACAACAAAGGGTCTCGCTAAGTGATGAAGCGCTCCCAAGAAGGTGAGGTCAAGGTGCCAGCAGCGGGGGAAACCCCTCTCTAGATAAACCTGATGGACTACACCACTTGCGCCGGAAGTGCGCGGCCGATAACGTGTTCCAACTCACTGCAGGTGACTGCTAGGCACAACAACAACGTCGGTTTCAGATTCCTATTATATGTAGATCGGATTTTTAGTTGAAAATAGGAACGGTTTTGAGGTTCAAATCGTAAGAACAGAACTCCTTGACTTGAATAGCTTGTGCGATGTGTTTCAATCGTCGGATAATATATGCGTGTTAGTGAGATAAAAACGAGTATGTTGAATAGATATAAATATGGACGTAGATTTGGGTATTGGTAAAGGACGACAATAATCGAACAATAATCGAATAACTGTTAAATATTAACCTAAAGATTTATTTTGTCTTTAAATGGACTTGGAGCATAATATACGTTCCTAATATTTTAATGTATACTGTCAGAGTAAATGTAAATAAGATATATGTTCCTATATACTTTGTATGTGACTGACTTTGGAATATACGATTTTTTTCCTTTTCTTCTATAATACCCAGTACCAACAACACGGTCAACACCTATAAGGTTAAATCATATTCTAAGCATTCTGTATTATTATATATATACTTTATATGTGACTGATTTCGGAATAAACGATTTTTTTCCTTTTTCTTCTTCTTCTATATTACCCAGTACCGACAACACCTGTAAGGTTAAATCATATTCTAAGCATTCTGTACTATTAGCCCAGAGTTAAATTCTATTCAAAGAGTTCTGAATTATTAGCCTTGAGTTCGGTATTTATTCGCCTTTCAATAGAGCTCACGCGTTCGGTAGCTGGGCATCAAATGCAGAGTGACTATCCAGCAAAGAGATGCTGGAAAGCATCCATGAAACATCAGACGAGAAACTCTCCGAGTAAATGCTGTCTTTTCAATAGTAGGGGTCTGCCGGACGCTGTTATTTCAAAAAGCAGCTCTTGCAAAGCCATGTGAAACTGGCGGATGCACTAATCTTCTCGTTTTGCGTTCGATTCAGAGCACAGAAACAAATTCTTAAATCGAAATTACCAAATGCACTTATCCTCCGCTTGCAAATATCAATGATGCTGGTATTTCCAACTTAAGATAACACTCTACACATGGCCATTTCCTATTATACAGTTACAATCAACATTGGCGTTTCCATAGTATGATTACGAGATGCCTTGGTTTTCACGCCTGGTGAAAGTTTAACTGACCTATGCGCCCGCCTTTTTTAAGATAACGCTCGCTATCGAGGCGAGGGTGCGTGTTTTTTTTCTCCGTATCCTTGCATTTCTATTTGCTGAAGGAATATGATTCCATATGACTGAGTCGTGAGAAGTTACACATCATACGTACTTTACGCGGATGCAGTGCAAAAAACTTGTTAATGCTTGTTCGTTGCTAGAATATCAAGTTGATTCAATGATTCATGTTGTTGTTCGTTTATAACCTTGGAAAACTCTAGAGCTTCGAGTTAAAATGTTCCAAAAATAAAGGCCCAGAGCGGACCAAACAATGGAGTATAATTGTAGGGATTTTTGAGTCCGTAAGTGTTCATTTCCTGCGGAAAAAACTACAGACTCATTTAATCATTTAATTCTAAATGTAGGCTTAGAAGTGAATCGTTGTAAATATAAACCTCAAAATGACGTGGTCTCAAATGAGCACACGATTATTTTCTAGCTACGATTGCAGTTTGACAGATGAAAAACATCACGTTCCTGCTAAGAAGATCTTCAAAAACAGAAAAATCAAGCAAACAATGAGTATTTTTTAACAATCCCCCCTAAAGAGTGTAGCAAATCTGATTAAAAAAAAGCTGAATGCATGAAACGAGCGATACTAAACAGAACATTATCATTAGCATGTATAAGCACAAAGCATAATTACGTTCTTAAATGTATGAGCGGTATCGTGTTTCACAATCCAAGCCTAATGCGATCTCCTGGGGAAAAATTGCAATTGTTTTTATTTGAAGGTAAAACATGCGTGGAACAACAAGAGACGAGGAAAATTCCGAAAAGTTTCAATCGAAAAATAAGTTCTTTCTTTGTGAATTAGTTGATTAAATTTAAATCGAAGCTAGGGTAATATTCTTCAGAAAGTTAAGCCTAATTCTACTTAGCAAGGTAGAACGCAACTATCAAAAATTGCAACAACAAAAAGTTAAGCCTAATTCTACGTTGCAAGGTCCGACACAACTATAAAAAATTGCAACAACAAAAAGACAGGAACAATCTATGAGAGTCTCACAATTGCTCTCGTTAGCTAACATAGAAACTGTAACTCTTCATAAATGCAGTAAGAAATGTACAAATATATATAAATATCCATTCATGCATTACTCACTAAGAAACATACTAATATTAATATATTTATTAGTATGCATATTAGCGTGCCTCTTTTACGAAAATGTTTCTTTATTATAGACTGAAAACGAACAGTAACTGTTATAAAATAGTTAAATGCACTCCTCTGATTTTCCTGACCGGCATCGTTCACAGGGGTTATGTACGTATATGTTTCTCCTTTCGTACGAATTTCCTGTCAGTCCCACATAGTCAGTTTTTAGAAAATAATTTTTTAAACAGCTCCCTACCTGGCACCAAATCGTTAAAAACGCGGGTATATTATTTAAAAAACATAACATCAAATTTTATTGCAGACGCTAAAAACAAGGATCTGGCAACAGGTCTAAGCATAAGAAACTGTCCAATGAGCTGTTTTTAAAATAAATATTCGCAAAGATTAAGTTTTGTTCGTTGCAGGGTGTGGAGAATGCGGCCTACGTCATCGACACGGACGAAGCGACGGATGTTGGGAAGCAGGAACCCGTCAAATCTGGGGACGCTGTCAAAACTGAGGTAAATGAACGACAATAACTAAACGACAAAACTTTCATCCAATTTCTATGTTGTGTTTAGTTTACGCAAGCAAGCATGATTGCATCGCAGGAATTTGAAGGCAAATGACCAAAGCGGAGTAACTATTTTTGAAAGTTATCCTGCAGTTTATTACATTAGCACAAGTTTTACTCCCTAATTTGTTTTCAAACTATTTTGTTTTTGAAATAGACTTTGGCCTCATGCTGATATACCAAGCCATGCATAAGTAAAATGCAACCATTATGCAATGCAATTGCATGCAAATGCAATTAAACCATTATGTTATTTTAATATCGTGAGCGTCGATTCGAATACGATCAGACCAGATTTGGGCACGGAAAAAAAGACTCGAATGTAAATCAGGCTATGTTTTTCTATTACCACCAATCTAAACAGGACTTATCCATTTACATGAAACATGAATTTAAGTCATTGATTCTCCCTTTCTTTAATGTTAAGAACCTCTCTCCAACCACCCATACTGTACATTAAGACCATAAAGTCGGAGTGAAATGGCAATGTTGTTTCTGCGAACAGGATCCCAAACGTCAACAATGGAACAACCCCATCGAGTTCCTGCTGTCATGTGTGGCCATGTCCGTGGGGTTGGGGAACATTTGGAGGTTCCCCTTCGTGGCGTACGAGAACGGGGGAGGAGCCTTTCTCATCCCCTACATCTTGGTACTGATTTTCATAGGCAAGCCCCTCTACTACATGGAGCTGTGCCTCGGCCAGTTCGCGTCTGCCGGAGCCGTCAGAGTCTGGGAACTTTCGCCTGCTTTTAAGGGTTAGTAAAGCGATGTTTCATTCCTTTCAGAGAACAGATTTATTTAAAAATTATATAACAACAATACATTCGCAGCACTTCGATCAACACGGGCAGCACTACATTATTGTAGTTCCCGTTCTCGAGAAGAAAAGAAAAATGAGATACGTTGTGTTCGATGTCGTTTCAATTTTATTAAAGAAGTATACTGACGTTTGCTAAAATTTACCAGTGAAAACTACTTCAAATGGGTTTAATTACGATGGATGAATCTTGAAGAGCGATCAAAAGAGGAAAGGCTTGATGTGCCTGACGCCTTGTGTGTATGATACACGACAAAATTCTTCGTTTCTCCTTCTAATGAAAGTAAAGTACTCACTGAAAACCGTTCCAATTCTTCATAAGAAATAAGTGCACGACATCAGGGCATACTACAATAAATTCTACCTTTTACAGGCGTAGGTTACGGGCAGGCAATCGCCACTTGGTCTGTGGTGACGTACTACGTGTCTCTGATGGCGTTGACGGTCTTCTACTTCTTTGCCTCATTCTCGAGCACGCTGCCGTGGGCGGAATGCGGCGAGGGCTGGTCCACAAGGTACTGTGTGAAGGCCAGCACCAACCACTCCCTCCTCACCTTTAATACTTCCCTTGCAAAATCTTCGTCGGAAGAATTCTTTGTGTAAGTACTACGTGAAGTTTTTCCAATTTATTGATTTTCAAATGGTGTTACGTTTGTGTACACGTAAGTTTGAATTTTTTTCGCAATTTCTAGCCTACGTGAACTGGAGAAATGAAAAATTACCTATGTTGTAGTCGTATGTGTAACTATAGTTAGGTATTTAGCATGGCTTGTGAAACAGGATTTTTCAAGCTCAACGAAAATATCAATGCCAACAAAAGGATTCTCCCCAAATCCCGTCCTGTTGATACATGGCCGCACACTTTGAAGGATTCCATTAGATTATAGCTTTTCAACAGCGGTTGTTTTTGAAAAGGATAAATCCTTGAATAAAATGTACGCAGCCTCTGAAGCTTTCCGATCAGTAACGAGTGTGAAATAGCTATTATTTACGAGTCAAGAAGAACATGATTCTTACAGAAACGAAGTTTTGAAAACAGACTTCAGCGGTTTGGACAACGGAATATCTGCTCCTGAATGGCGGTTGTCCTTGTGCCTCCTCTTCTCCTGGCTGCTGCTCTTCCTGGTCTTGGTGAAGGGGGTGGCGAGCTCAGGCAAAGTGGCCTACTTCACAGCCCTCTTCCCGTACCTGGTCCTCTTCATCATGCTGGGGCGGGGCGCTACTCTCCCGGGCGCAGTGGACGGCATCCTCTTCTTCCTGCGGCCTCAGTGGTGGAAGCTCTTGGAAATCAATGTGAGTGCATGGGAGTAACATTCAGGAAGGGTACTTTCTCTTGGAAATCAATGTCAGTGTACGGAAGTAACATTCAAGAAGGGTACTTTCAATGACAAGGAGCTCGAGAAAGTCCATGTGTCTCTCAGATGCACTTTCAGACGTGGATTAAAAAACATTGTCATTGTTTTCGTCACGATGTCCTAGCTAATTTAACAAATAATTCAGTGGATATATGTACGAGGGGGTTTCAACCGTTAATTATTGTGTACATTAAGCTAGAGTTAAGCTGTCAACTATCAATTAAGAATTTTTTTATCTTTTAATATATTTTAAAATTACCTAAATTTAGTAGTTTCAATTTTAACTTCTAATATGTTCTATGGTTGTAAAAAAAATTCACTGTGCGTTTGAGGGGAAGGGTTGCCAGCCCATTAAAATGTACATGCCCATTGGCATCAAAAGGCTGGAGAAGTCACTGTTGTTCATCAGGTAGAAAAAGGGAGAAAGCTGGAACTCATTTTCCTTCCTAATAATTTCACACGCAGAAGCACGACCTCCACCAACGAAAAGCCTGCTCGCCACTTGACTTCCTTTCTGTACAGACAAAAATCTCCTCTTGATACAGCCACGTCCTGACTCTGCTCTCTGGTGGTGGGCTGTTGGCTGCAGACTGCTGAGTTTTACGAACTTTTAGTTTACAAACTTACTGTTACATCAGAATTGATCAACGTCTGAGATGTATGTATGGTCCTGTCGGTGATAATTGATGGTCATTTTTACTAGTGGTGATAATTTCGAAATTCAGTCCAACTCATCAAATTGCTCTAAAATAACTGTTTTCATTTCCGTGGCTAGTCTCGCTTTCTATCTTTAATGCTACAATGCACCGGGTTACTGAATTCATATGGAATATTGCTAGGATATTGCATTAAACTTATATAGCGCTTCACATCGTTCAATCTCTAGCACCATGGAAATCCCGAAAGTCCTTGCGGACGGACAGTAACACGTGTGTGTCTCCTGATGTCCTCAGTATGGATGATAGACTTCAGGTGTCCAGATAATCAACTTCAGACTTCTGATGTTCAGATGATGAGGACACGTGCGTGCCTTCTGATGTTAAGGGTAGAGATGATTGACTTCTGACTTCAAAATGATAACTTTCACATTTCTGATGTCTAGAGTCAAGATGATAGACTTCTGATGTCAAGATAATAAACTTCAGACTTCTGACGTCAAGATAATAAACTTCAGACTTCTGACGTCAAGATAATGAACTTCAGACTTCTGATGTTCAGATGATGAGGACACGTGCGTGCCTTCTGTTGTCCAGAGTAGTGATTGTAGACCTAGTATGTCCAGATGATAAGCTTCAGACATCTGAAGTCTAGAGACAAGGACTGCGTGCTCAGACCCATAGCTTACAGTCTGGGGCACACGTTCCTAATTTCATGTCCTGTCATGAATATTTTCTCGGCACAAATTAGGATATTTGATCAGATGCTTAGAACTTTAAGATATTGTCTTTTCCCAGTCTGTGATAGACTGAAATTTAATTTCATGTTTACTGTATGAATGTGTAACGCTCAATAGTTTTCAACGAGAAAGAACCTCTGCTTGGGCTTGCAACGCTCCTTTCTCGACTTTTATATTTTATACTCTCGAACACTTGTTTTCACTATTTTATGAATGAAACTATAGAGAATTATTTTCTCCATAACATTTCACCCGAACACTTTGGGCTCATAGTCGTTATCTCTGATTTTGAGAGGCAGCGCAAAGTTATACCGAGAAAATTTGTAAAAAAGCTGTTTAGGGTAAAAAATTTGAACATCATTGTTACGATGCTAGTGGTTGTCTATTTTAGCTTCCGCCTTACGTGATTCGAATACAAGAAAATCAAAATTATTCATACATTGATTTGAGATATTTAACTTCCTAGCTTCAAATTTTCTGAGAAATTTAACGTCTATAGTTTTGTCATATAAGGCCTGCGGATGAAAGAGCTTCGTTGACAGGAAACGTCAAAATATTGTCTTCATCTTAAAGTATTCCTTAACCTGTTAACGGCGTAGCATTCACACGGTATGTTTAATCGACAGCGACCGTGTGATTGCAACAATCACGCAGATAACATATGATGTCAATACCCATTAGCAGGCTAACACAGACGCGAAGTGTTCGTTCACCTAAGCCCGCATACTGCGGTGCGTAATAATATCATAAACGTGGGAAAATTGTCTGTTCACTCACTGAACAACCTTGATTGTGAAAAAATTCTCATGATTATCGTGATTGTTAGAATAAGGTGAAAGGAATAATGATGAGAGAATTCATGGCCAAACGCTTACACATTCTTTATCATATTTCGTAATAATCTAAAAATAGCCCTGCAAAAAAGGGTACAATGAAAATTCTATGTACATGTTCGAAAGATGTGCATCTACTTAAAAAATGTATATTTTTCGTTAGACGAAGGAAAGGATCTTGGTCATAATAGTTTCAAAAATTCTAGTGCACAGAAAAGTCAATTTCATTATGGACGCGAAATTTCTCTACTCATTTCTCATGCGCTGCATTTTGTCCTCTACGTGCACTGTATTGCATTTTTTCACTTCTTCAAAACGTGCACCATTTTTCTTTTTCTCGCTGTCAGGTCTGGTACGCCGCTTTGTCGCAGTCGTTCTTCAGTTTGAGTGTCGGCTTTGGATCCATCATTATGTTCTCATCGTACAACGACTTCCGACACAACGTGTACAGGGATGCCACCATCATCTCCTTCACGGACACCTTCACGTCTTTTTTGGCGGGCTTGACAATCTTCTCGATCCTTGGATACCTTGCAAACGGTACGACCAGCCCTGAGGGAACTGTGACGTGTTAAAAGTCTTTATGCCAAAGAAATTAAAATTCCAATGATGTTTAGAAATATGCATGCCTGTGGTTACTGTTCACGCCCACAACGTATCTATGAGTTGTATATGATTCTACGTACTTTTATTTAAAAGCTGGAAGTCATAAAAGAAAGTACTCGAGAGGGTTGGAGATAGAACAGAGATATTTGCTTACTGTGTTTCATGATGCCAGTTGTTCGACACACTCGTTATGTGTTGTGTTTTCGTGGGTCTTTTCTAGCATTTTAAGATACATTGCACGTTGTGTTCTAAATGTGGAGAAATCTATTCAGTGAAAGAAATAAAGCCAAGTCCAATATAATTTCACATTAATTGCTTAATAATCATAAAAAAATATACTAGACTTAATTTTTTACTGCCTGGTCTCACTCACACATATTACCGATTTCTCATGTACGTGTTTCTCAATTGAATACGCACTATTCAAATCAATTTACAGCTGCACTGCCAGGGAGATTGTAGATAAGGCACCTACAAATAAGTTGTTGAATGAGGAGGATAAAGTATTTCGTAATAAAACTATAAATACAAATTAAAAGCCAATATTTCATACGACTGCATCACACTGGTGATTATTGTCATTCGCACGATTGTCAACGATTGTTGACGTACAGTCCTGCACGGGAAGAATAATTCGACATAAATTTCTGTCTACATGTAGTTTCAACTGCTCGAATAGACCACAAAATGAACAAAAAAAGGGAAAAATACGTGTATCTTAATTATTTTACGGAAGACACATCCTGTCTGTATTACAGAGGCCGAATTTTTTTTCAAAACACACATTAGCCCGTCAGTGCAAGCTTCAACAAACATTCTCGTCAAATTGTAGACGGTCGTGCACTGCACTGAGATACTCCGTACACTGCGCCGAGATGCTCCGTACAGTGCACTGAGATATTCGGTACACTGCACTGAGATGTTCCGTGCACTGTACTGAGAAGCTCCGTACGCTGCACCGAGATGCTCCGTACACTGCACCGAGATGCTTCGTTAGTGCATGGAATATCACTCTCCAATTCCTTCTCTGTCCACAGAATTAGGCGTGGAGGTCAAGGACGTCTTGAAGGGCGGCGGCAGCACACTTGCCTTCGTCAGCTACCCCGACGTTCTCGCCCGCTTCACCTTCGCTCCTCAGTTCTTCGCCGTGCTCTTCTTCCTGATGCTCTTCACCCTGGGCGTCGGTAGCGCCTCTGCCTTGACTGGGTGTGTCATCACCATCATTTGTGATGAGTTTCCACGCTGGAAGAAGTGGTTGGTGACTCTCGTCATCTGCATCCTGGGCTTCCTCATGGGCTTGTTCTATGTGACTCCCCAGGGGCAGTTCATCCTCACGCTCATCGACTACTACGGAGGAGTGAGTACCAATCAAGATTTTTTCGCTGGAGTAATTGAATTTAGAACATTTGTTCAGTCCTATCTTGAGTCTACTTTATTCCAAGTCTAGGTATGACAAAGTTAGTTCAAATCCAAAAATATCCCACGTAGGAATGGTGTTATCGAAAATATTCGGCAGACTTTTTCATCTATAGTGAAACTTAAGATCTTGTCCTTGACACCCCAATTTCGATTTCCGAAGGGATTCTTGATCTTCATCCTGGCGGCGCTTGAGATCGTGGCCGTGCAGTGGGTGTACGGCATCAACAACTTCTGCAGGGACATCGAGTTTATGCTCAACAGGAAAACTGGGTACTACTGGAAGTTTTGCTGGGCCATATTCATCCCTCTCGTGCTCATCGGAGTGTTCCTCTACACTGTGGCCACAGCTACGCCTCTCAAACACGGCACATACATCTTCGGGCCTAATGCCATCGGTACGTTGTAAAATTTGTTAGCGAACTTCATTTAATTTTGAGGCAGTAGCTTGAGAAATATCATGCCTCTTGCTGTACAAATAGAATGAACGAACAAAATCTGAACGTTGTCATGGTACTAAAATTGAGGTCTTGCCTGTTCAATTAAGCTTGGGGTAATATATTTATTTGACATTCCTAATTTACAGCTCAATCATCCCTGCATTTAAATACTTTTACATTCAAATCAAAACCTGCATCCCATGTAATTTTTGTTACATTAATTCTTCTAGTTGAGAAGTCCAACTGACATTTTACGTTTGACTTCACAGGCTTCGGCTTAGCACTGACCGTCATAGCGGTCGCCGCCGTTCCCGCCCTCTTCTTGTACGCGTTCATCAAACGCACCAAAAAGGGTTCCGGTATCTTGGAGGCCTTGAAGGACTCCTTTAGGCCCTCCAAGAAGTGGGGGCCGAGAGATCCGTGCCTAAGGAAAAATTACAAGGACTTTTTGGCAGGCAACAGTCCCGATGTTCCCATGGAAGGAATTCACAATCTCGGCAATGATGTTGAAATTCATCGATTTTAGTTAATTTCGGCGCCGCAGCAATTTTTTCCTCGAGAAAAACGAAACTGTAGCTTCAAGTAGTAGCCATTTGTTGTTCCTTTACACGAACAGGTAGTTGTTGTTTAATGCGTGGCATTTTGCAAAGCGTAAATGTCATTAGCATATAGTGGCAAACCTTATCGCGGTGAGCTTATTTACTGCATAATACGATTTTCTGGAGTGTTCTCGTACACTACATGCATTCAACACTCAAATTTTGTCTATGGTTCGCATTTTCTGTGAGCTTAATTACCGGTATGGTTTTGAAATACGTGATGTGTTTTACTGTATGACGCGAATATTATCTGTCCTACTTTAATTTAATTTTTAAAGTGACGAACTGATTCCACATGACTGCTGGAATGTTATTTTTTGCAAGTGAACTGAACATATTACAAGCGACGAAATAAAAATAAGTAAATCCAAATTTTGTAAATCATGCGTAGATATACCAGCTCTTTTACTCTTTAGCTCCCCATGCAACTTATAATGGAGAGACTATAATTATAAATTTAGGTGCCATAACAGGCTAAAATTATTTTTACCACTATAGATGAGTAAACTAGTAACAAAAAGGAACATCTCCCCGTGCGGATCGTTGACGGAACACTTCCGTGCTGGAAGCACAGCCAATATTACGTAATTAATTTTTTAAAGCAATAAAAATTACGTTTTTAACGATTTGGTTGCAAGGGGGGAAGGGGCTTTAATAAAATTTTAAAAAATATATTACGTTGAACGAATGCCCCAACCCCAATTTGTGATCTGCCCCGCATGCACAACGCCGTAATCCTTGCCCCGTCCGCTTCACAGTTTGGTCCTGAGTCTAGTTTGGCTTTAAACGTGAAGCGTAGACTCTTTAGATTAGCCTCTTATGTTTCCAGTATTGCGGAAGATATTGGTAGAAGTATTCAATGGGATTGTTAATGGAAAGTAACGTTGAAATTTACATTACTAACCGTTTTACTGGAAAATTTCAATTTTTCAGTTCTTCATGTTATGTTATCTTCATGCTGTTATCTTCATGTTACCTTCAAAAATATTGAACTTTCTACTATTTTTTGTAATTTTCCCGAATTGTTCTCTGTGTTTCCGATTTTTATTCCCTCTAGCTGGTGCGGTTATTTCCATACACCATGTACATGCTTATATTATAATCAGTGAATGTTTTTGTAATTCGTATGAGCGTTAAGTTAAAATTGATCTCATATACATCAAGTAGTAAGGTTATCTGGTATGTGTATGAGATATTCGTTTACTAAGTTCTTAGGTAGTTTAAAAGTTCATGACAGACAGCTGGTCATTCACTCGTCCTTGCAAATCATTTGTTTAACTTGACCCATTCCAAGCGACGGAACCATGTACAGACCCTCAAGAGCCGGGTCGATTTAGCTGCAAGTCTGTGTTTGGTGGCTGAGCTGTTGGTTTTGAGCGCACCTCTGCTTTATAAACTCTGTGGGTGTCGTCAACAGCGGCGGCTACTGTCTATGGATAGTAGCAAAATTATTAGAATTGGTGAAGTACTCTGCAGTTTGGAATGGGTTCATGAGAGACGCTAAAAATTTCATTTGGATTCATCAAACCATTCAATGATGATATTAGCAAGCCCTCTGCTCCTGACGCTGACGTTCTTCTCGGCCTTTCTCAGTTCCGTTGTAAATGGAAGTTTTGGCGGCTTGGTTTTGTGTTTAGTCACAATGATAAAATTGTAAAATCTGTCATGCATTAGGAGTATTTATTAAAAATATGACCGACTCTATCATCTCGATCGAAACTGAATAGTTCGTTAAATTCAACAAGGAATTATTTGGGACAGCAGCCAAGCGACTTAGAGCCTAGATGACTATTTTGCATGTACATATCAGTGATCATTTTGCAACCAAAATTAAAAGAAATGTGTATATATATATATAAATTTACCCTATGGTAAATGGTTGGATTTGAATGCTTGACGACTCGTTTGACCAAATCCAGTCCTCTTGCCATATGGCAAAAAAGTATGATTTGTTTTCTTGTGTATACCAACCAATCCCTCCTTCTACATCTTATTCCACTTGGTTCAGGATTCGATTATTTTTACGTTTGTTTGTCAGTTTGGCTCATTGCATACTCCACACGTTCAGATGTGTCTTGCTTCAGATGTGTTCGCGAACCCTGTGACTGAAATTCTGCGGACGAAAGACACTTGAAACTGTTCAAGAGCCCTTCATGTGTGTGTTCAAGAGCCCTTCATGTGTGTGTTCAAGAGCCCTTCATGTGTCTGTTCATGAACCCTTCATGTGTGTTCAGGAGCACTTCATATGTGTGTTCAGGAGCCCTTCATGTATGTGTTCATCAGCCCAGTGACAGAAATTTCGAAGAAACGGTGTATGTACTGTATTAAAATTGACCGTTTTCATTTTCTCCTAATTCGAGGCATCGAAAGAACTATCAAAAAGACTTTAATTATACGCGATAATAAGCACTGGTGTCTGCTCATTCTAAGTGCACTTGAAATGCTGTTTATATGTGCATTTTTTTCTGATGTTGTCCTACTTAATGCTTAATTTACGCGTATTTTTTATGCTATTTCTTCAGGCTCAAAGCTTTTGAGTGTAAATGTTTAAATTTTGTATACAAAAACAATAAATCCATAAGCTCTAAAATTTCCCTTGATTTAACTACAGAGCAGCGCTTCCAAAATATTTTATTACGTAAACATCATTTAATTGCAAGGCCATCCTGATTTGGAAAAAAAACGGTTTAATTCTTGGCCAACCCATTTCCAGGGTTAATTCTGAGCATAGCATACAAACCTAACTCCATTTCTACCTAAATAAAAAATATTTTATGCCAATTGAATAAGTGTTTTCTAACCTAACCTCGAAGCAGTTGGGCCATCGGAGACGTTAAAAGAACAGCGAGTCGAGGCTTCACGTCCTGCGTGGTGGCAAACTGTGGGCAGTTGGCAAAAGTTTCCGCAAGACAACTGGTCAGTGACGTCAGACACAGCGTATCTCATACTAATACGTATATTGAATAATGTGACATTGGTTTGAGCCCACACGAACAGGAAATGTTCCACTAAATGCATTATGATTATAAGAAATATAAATTATTTCCGGAAGTGCATGGGCATGATGGACGACAGGAAATTAAAGGCATTGAGCGGACCCAGTACGTGGGGAAGAAAACATGCACCTTATTTTTCAATTCCTCTTAACAAGTCCACTGCCACCGTGAAACTTATTTTTGACGTTTAAGTTACCTTTGCAATTTGAACACAGCTGGATAAGGGCTGAGCTGAAAGTATCAAAACACTTTCGAACTTGTTAAGCGCGGTCTAGAAGCACGAAAAGTATTTTATAGCCCACAAATATGCTGAATTTTGTATCCTGAGCCCTTGATATTTTTACGTAGGTTGTTTTTCTCGGATGTCATTTCCCAGAAAAAATTCTCAGAAAGCTAGTACGATTGGACCTAAGGCTGACGACGGTACAAAGTCATAGTTCAAGAGGCAGAAAATTCCCCGAAGTTTCAGGGTTGGTTGGATAATTCGAGCACCATACATGTTTTGCAATTGTGTAGAGTTTTAACCTTTAAGAATCAAGTCAATCATTGAAAGCTAATCAAAATAATCCCACTGAAATCCGGTTTATTTCTATAGAAGCTGTCGTATATCACTTTACAATGTAGTCTACAGCCGGATCCTGCTCGTAGAGACGGTAAGCGGATTCGGAGGAAACAGGAAAACTTCTTTATCTTGTTTGTGTCAGCGGATGTGCCGAAATTCAGTAAAACGCGTTGCTGTAACCCAATATCGTCGCCGAGTCACACGACATAAGAAAAAGCAAACATAAGTTTCACGACCTGCCGGAGCGATAAGCCAACCCATCAGGTGACAGTAGGTGAAAGAAGTGCAAGTATAGATAGAATTAAATTAACTATCGTATCTGATTTTAAATATCATGAAAGTTCCAAATCTGAAGTCGAAATGAAAATCGGAGCAGTACAATGCAAGATATTGAAGATTTTATTTTTATTTATTTACTCGGTCATCCAAGATGTAGCAGAGAAGACGCTGCTTCTGCAGCTTCGTTGTACACAGCTGAACCCTCTTCTTCCTAACCCTTTCGTTGAAATATTTGTCTTCTTCAACACTGTGCTTCTTAATCAATGCCACATGATTTGATCTTAGGGGATGTGACATTGATCAGTTATACCCAGTCATCACTAATGATGTCGGAAAGTAGTATTTGAAGAGCTCGATGTGCAGAAACCTTCCTCTTCTTGTGCACCTTTCCCAGCATTTTGTATTTTCTAAAATTATCGACAGTTGGCGTGAAATTTCGGCTAATTGCGAGAAACAGCGCTACTTATTAGGTTTGAAATCTCTGTCAAATTCTTCGAATTTGGGGTTGGTTTTCACTCCGGTGAGGCCGGTGGGCCTAAAAATGTGAAGTTCAGATCCGTTATATGCCTAAATTTGCTTTGTCTTCAATCAGTATTTCGTAAGGTTTTTGTAAAATATTTTAGTTTAACTTATTTATGTACCGTATTTATTCGTGTAACATTAAAAATGTTAAATCATGTAACTTGAAATGGTAGATGAATAATTAAAAACGTGTCAAAAAAATTATCACATCTCAAAAGTCTTACAGACTTTCAAGAGCATTACACTTTTCTCAGTGCTTTAAAATGTACCTCAAGAGCTTTTTTCAAACAGTTTTATCATAATTATTTAAATATTGCATTTACAAACTTGCGCGAGAAGAGAGGACGTCTATTAAATTTCTTAGTCAGACAATCCAAAATGTTATTTGAGACAGGGCGCAGGCAACCAAATCTCTACTAAAATCATTGATGTTTTTTTATAGTGTGTTCCGAAATTTTTTCCTTCAAATTTGCGACTAAAACTATTTTTTTCTTTCCCAATTGCAAGTGACTGAAGTTTACCCTTTTTATAAAGGAACTCAATTTTAAGTTGCACAAGCAAAGGAAAAATTTAAAAAGTGTTCATTATTGTTCACACGCTCTTCTCGTTTTGGGAGTTTAATATACTTTTAAGTAAATAATTTAAATCTCCGTCACAAAACGTATTAGAAGAGAATCGAACATCACAATTCATTTAATAATACTGGGTCTTGAAAATTGCCACAAAAGACAAGGCAATAAATGCAAAGATTATCAAATATTGGAAAACTGTTCCTGCAGTTCCAATTTAGAAACATTTATTTACCACAAGTAATTTACATCAGAT
>VOMN01074186.1:0-14080 GCA_014899125.1 Orchestia grillus
CATAAAGGGGAGGAGAGAAGCAGCTTGAAGTCTAGACTCAGTGGAGCTCCCTTACATTGCTCCTGTAGTCCAACACATTGAAGGGAAATTATAGTCCTCTAACATAATGAGCGTCGGTAAGGGGGCTCTTAACTTCTTTATTTTGTACATAATACAAGACAGCACAGGTTCAAAGCTTTGCATTTCACACGAGGGAGAACAAACTTATCAATGTGGTAAAGAAATTGCTCTTTCAATTTGCCTTCACATAAGTTACAGGGTAAGAAACTGAACTCTTATAGATTTTAAATTTTTATAAGTGTTTGGTTACCGATAACATAATTTAATATGCAAGTTCCAACAACGTTTACTGTATATATAAACTTTCCACTTTTAAAAGCTACGCAAACCTTTGCGTGCACTCGTAATTACTCATATTCATGCGTGTGAGTACTGAAGTGCACCGAATCTAAACTCCATTAGTCATAATTCTGGCAATAAAATTGCGGATGTTAAAAAAAGCTCGAATGGACATTTATTCGTACGAAAAGCCATAGCGCTCAGAAGTCAAATTCAAGAAATTAATGAGCCATTTCTAAATTTCCAAGTATTATAGAAAGCAATACGAATGTTAAAGTAAACGTTTTTCCTGTAGAATGTGCGCAATGTGCAGGAGTTACATTCATGAGAGTATCAAGTTTTCAGTGAGCAAATCATGAGCACTTACAGATCGAAAATGGCAGAAACGGAAAAATATGTAAATGTTAATAAATTTTCTTTTTAGATTCTATTGAAATTTTAATCTGAACAAATGTATGAGGGGAAATTTAATTGATGAAAATGAATGCATTAAATCTCACCTGCGTAGGTCAAGTAAGTTGAAGATAAATTGGCTTGATGGCGGGAATAAACTTCGTTTTTTGTAGGATTTGAAGTCGATAATGGAAATCTTAGTGCTTCAAAAACTTTCTTTAAATTAGAAATGTCCAATGAGTACAAATAAAATTTAGCTACTTCATCTATGTCGTAACTTTCATGTTTATGTTTTAGATTTGACTGATCTAACTCAGATTTAAATATAATCTTAAAATTATGATTGATAATTATTCCTGAAATTAAGGTAGTTATTCTGTTTTCAACGAGTTAATATTCTTCACGCCTTTTCTGTTGGAGCTCGCGAGCTACATACAGGGTGCGTAACAAGTCGTTGGAGTTGTTTAATGAAAAAATAACGGTTTGGCATGATTTTTTAGCAGCATGAAATAATTTAAAGCATTAAGAGATTTTTCCATTATTCTAATCATTTAAGATAAACTTCTAAAATTAGTTTCATAATTTAAAAGTTACAAACTTGAAGCTATCATTTAATTTCGTCCAGCGGAAAAGTCAAATCCTGATATATCGCACTTTAAAGTGGCAAAATCAACTGTGTTATGTTATGAGTACGTATAAAATGCTTGGCACAGCTGAAGGTCTTCTTTGAGGTGGAAGACCACGATCTGTTTTCATCCAGAATTTCATCCAAACTGATCTATAAAAGGCAAGAAGAAAGCCTGAAAAACTAATAATAAAAATTACAAATTAAATGAATGTGAGTGAAACAGCAATGAGAACCATCGTCTGAAGTGATATCGAGCTATGTCCTTGCGACAACCGTAAACAACTTAACTGTGTATCTCTAAAAGCAGAAGAGCTCACTGACCCATTCATCTTCTCCAACGACCTCAAAGATCTTACTCTCGCTAGTGAGGTCATTTCTTTCTGATGAAAATTTCTTACTTTTCACAGCTGAGGTTCAATTCAAGTGTATGAAGAACACAGTTTTCGCGAAGAGTGACACTGCGTCGCTGCTGCACTAGCACTGCTTGCATTTTAATTGAACAGGTTGAGCAATCTGTTGAATTTATTTCAATAGGAAGTTTCATTTTCCACGAAACATTACTGTGACTTTTCTTTTCAGGAATGGCGAGGAATATCTTCGGGTGTTCCGCTTTGTTTCATCGTCGGCGCTTTCATGGAGCTGTCCCTGACGGCCATCTTGGAGCACATGGCGGAAGGCTAACACAGGCTTTACATAAAATAGACAAAGAAATCTTATCCAAGCGTTAATATCGTTCGTAAAATTTGTCAAGAGGTGTAATGGACCCTGATATGGTAAATGTACTAGCGTAGTACGATAGGCGCGTAGGATGGGCGCAGGAGGCAGGTCTCCGCTGCGCTGTCATCATCCAATTAGATTAGTGAAGTGTCTCTCTGGACGTTCCATCCCCTGTCGACTCAAGAAAGCCAACAGCGTTTTGCCGATAATCTCGTTATTGGTAAGCTCATTACGGAAATATATGTAGATATCTCTTTGAAAATCAGTTTTTCTTAATGTCCATTGATTTTTTCTGTTTACGATTAATATTGCAGATATTGAAAGTATAGGAATGTTTCTGTGTTACAAGAATTTAGTGAATATAACAGTGTAAAGTTGAATAGATTGTGCACTAATATTGCTGACGTACTCTCCGAGAAGCGGTTTTCGAAAGAGGCTCATCTTTATATAGTAAAACGAGAAAAAAGGTTAACTTATGGTAAAAATAGAAATCGCTTCACGTACTGCCTCGTTCGGCAATTTATTTGGTGCATAATTAGTTATCCGAATTTTAGTAAGTTTACATTTCAAATTTCTTATGCGTGTGCGGTTTGCCTGTAAAATATTCGGACCGCTCTTTAAAAAAAAATAATTCAAGGACAACGGACCTCCTTCCACTTATTATCACATTACTTTGGGATCAAATTTCAAAAACGAAAGGAGCTCGTGGCAATTATGTAGCCAATTTTAAATACTTTCCGTCATGACATTCGTTCTAAAGAATCCATCGGCTCCAAAATGTAATTATGTCAGCTTTGAATCGATTAAAATAAGTCTTACGGCCTCGAGTATTAATTACCAGGAGTTTAACGTCATTTCATTCGCAATGGCTTGGACTGGAGCGCTACGTTGCTTCCGTGATTAATGTATATTTTTAGAGCTCTGCGTTCAATGAAAAACTTCCCGCCCGGGCAGGCTGAGTTCAGACAGGCCTATTGCTTAAAACTTCTCTGTTTCATGGCGATAGATTTTTAATGCTTATTTTTGTGTCAGCAGAACCTTGCGTATAATGGCATTATATAAGGTAATTTAGTGTGCTCGTATCAAAGTTGATGATTAATTTTACCGTAAAGATCAATTCCTAGTATCATATTATATGACAGATAAAATATTCTTCTCAATGAATCGTCAGTTTCAGAGAAGATCTGTTCCTGGAAATGATTGGGACCATTCAAGAATTGACGAACATTATTGAACTTGGTAAAACTAGGCTAGTTAGGGTGTCAAAAAGTGTCCTTCTTTTAAGCTAATCTGGACGGCAGTGAACTTCATTTGTAAATATTATCACATTTTATTTTTTTAAATAAAAGCTTATTGAGTATCCTGTCAGACCTTTGGTTTCTAAAGAATGTTATAAGAACGACCGTACTTATAATTCAGCGGGGAAGTTTGTGAAAATGAAATATGTTCCGCTGTCAGCAAAGTTTGAACTTCTTTCCTAGCAAGTTCATTGTACAGAGTAAAATCTAAAAAATTAGTCACGCATACGTGTACTCGTAGTTGCGCACAAGACTGTCTCTGTGTGGGTCGCGAAAGAGTTATTAATCTATCTTGTAGGACGTAAAAAATCAGGCAGGCCTGTTATGCATTGATTTATTAGAGTGACGTTCCAATATAAATTTTATATATGTAAATATATTTTTATGTTAGATGAGAGCCAAAGCGTTGACTGGATGTAGGGTTTCTTTATCGTAAGCTATTTTCTGTCGGTGCTGTACATAAATAAATCGTGTTTTCTAACCATAGTTACTTTAAGAAAGCCTTTCCCTCGCCGCTCTTGTATCGCAACAAAGAGCTACCTCAATGAATACCGACATGCTCGGACTCTTCAAACGTGTCCTGTGTAAATGTAATGAACAAAAAACGCTGACGTTTATTTGTAAAAATGCAGATTTTTCTTCGTCGTAATGGCGCATTTTGAGCCTGAATGCGTTATTACACAATGCTACAGCTTCTTGACCGTACGAAGAGAAACTTGCATTTCTCCAAAACTCCTGTAAAACGAAGAGAGAAGAGGTTTTGTTTGGCAAATCATGAGAGATGAGGAATTTTATCGAATTATATTAAAATGTATATTTGTATACGTACTTTGAGTGGTTTACAGATAGGATATCTGTCATGATGATATTACTACGGTTTCTGCGTGTTAAAACGGGGGAGATCTGACGCGAATTTCATTAATTAATTTGAAAAATCTCACTCTTGCTAGTCGCTGTGTACCTGTACTTTTACCTATTGTCATTATACGGAGCTCCTGATGTTAAAGATGTGTAGGTTTTAGTATTCATATTTGTTCCATCTTCAAGTATTTATTGATACTTTCAATCCCAGAAAGTGTGAAAGTTTTATCTAGTATTCATAACGAAATTTTATTAGAAGTGCTCTGATTAACGTATTTTTATGTCTGAGAATATGAAATGTTGGCAAAATTAGAGACAGCGAATTTTCACTTTGTAGATCACGGTTTTTCTTCGAGTGTTTCGTGCAGCATCTGTGTGGTAAACTGCGCAGGAAGGAAGCGCCTCGCCACCAACTTTTTCTCCAGTTAACGGTCGAAGATGTTCTTCGAGAAATAAAATTGAAGGAGATATCCCGATCGGAGTCCTGCTCTTATGGGAAGGAAGATTAAACGCGATGTTCTCTAAAGGCGGCACAACAGTATGGTCTGAGAAGAAGTTATTGATGATTATAGATGCCCCGGCCAAAAGTTAGACTGGGAATGATTCCTACTTTCTCTTCACGCTTGGTGCCTCAGTTTTACTTTGTAAGCCAGACAAATATAAGGGGTGAAAAATTTGCCCTTATGTTCTGACAAAATAGTTTGGCTAACTGAGATGAAAATGCTATTCAAATAATTAACACGGAGACTGAACGAAACTTCTTCCCCAAACACTCAAACTTCCTCCAAGGTCACCAAGAAGTTCGTGATGCAAGTTATCAATGTTCAGATTATAGTACGCTTGCGCTAAGTTTAAATTCAACATTCATGAACTTTAGGAAACAGCCACAGTCATCATCAAGTTAAGACAAAGTTAGCAGATCCGAGTTTTTTTGGTCATTATCAATGCACCATTGATATTGGTACATTAAATCCATTACCCTTAAATTCATTATCCATCACTTCATAAACTTTTGTAGTATCTTATCTCGTAGTTGTGCTATCTTCATTGAATCATGTTGCCAGGCCTTACTAAGACTGCACTCAGGGCCACATTCACAGCACTCGTACCAAGCATAGATGGAAAAAGTTTTCCCCTACCAACAGCTTCACATTTGCTCGCCGATCAACGCGTCCTCTGTAATTACTTTAGGCATCTTAAATTAATCCTGGATTGAATTTTCTTAGGTATATTTTTTGAGTAGGATATGATAAAACTGTTTAAATTTAACCGTGAACCTCAAATAAATTGTACAAACAAATAATTCTCTAAAAAGCAAAACTGTACAAATAGGCTGAATATCCAGAACTAGTTAATTTATTTACGAACGTTCGCTTGACGGTGGTATTGAGTATGATTTCGTGCGTTTGCCTGAATTTGTAAATGACCGTTGCGTGATCTTGCCAGAGAATTTCCAGGCTTGCAGACTACGAGAGTTAACTCTTTTTTTTGCTACGAGCCGTAAATGTCGTCCAGTCGTTGTGCTCATTATTTGAATAACATTTTTATCTTAGTTAGTCATACTTTTTTGTCAGCATATAGGGGCAAATTTTTCGCCCCTTATATTTGTCTGGCTTATATAGTAAAACTGAGTCTCCAAACTTGAAGAGAAGTTTCCCTGTCTAACTTTTTGCCGGGGTATCTATAATCATCAATAAACTAATTTTAACTGTCTAAGAGCGTAATTCACCGCAGGGTAGTTGTCTCGCAGGGCGGCGGGAAGGTTAGACTGGTTTTTATTATTTTTTATTAATAACAGAATTTTCTTCCGTAGCTTCACTTTAATGGAACAAATGCCTTTGTAGTTTTAATTAAATTAAAAAATAGTTCAGCGTCGTCAGGGCAATCACATCACCTCTCCTCTGCCGTTGTGCTGCTAGGAAATTTAATCTTACCGATATCAATTGGCTTAATCCAGAGATGGTGCTGTAGAGGCAGATACGGACCGTGGGACAATCTCTCTCGCAGCCTAAATCTACAAGCTATGAGCTCCGTATGTGTCTGAAGTATAATGGGAACAACATTTATCGGTGAAATCCTACGAAAAGCACAACTGTTCAAAGCGTATGATCGCAGTCAATAAATTCAAGTATATCATAATTTACTGATACACTGCAGACACTGATTCGATCGATTGCAAGCATTTGGAGTCGGTACATAGTTGGCAAAGTTGAGCTCGGATCTGGAGTACCGCCTGCTCACATCTCGAGCCTGCCGTCTCGCTGCTGACTGCACATCCGCACACGAGTAGCCAGACAGCGTTCAAAGTCGTCTTAATCAAGTGTATTTCTTATCGTTTTATGGTGTGTCTCATTTGTGGTGCATTCATACTTTTCAGTAGGTCAATGTCCAGTAGTGCCACTATGCACATACCAAAAAACTTAACGATAACCATTGTGATCATCCAGCATTTGGCGTCTACTTACAACTCATCCAGCATTTGGCGTCTACTTACAACTCATCCAACATCTGGCGTCTACTGTTGGTTTTGCTGGCATCACTGCGCAATTACAATTACCTGAAACATTTCACGTAAAATTCAGTATTTACCTAAGTCATTGCCTACAATCATTATAATTTGCAGGGTATTTAGAAGCTCACGCGTTAATATTTTAGTGTTAATGTTTGAGGAGCGATCGAGTGTTCGAGGACTGACTTGCACGCCTTCTCTCAGCTGCATAATCTTGAATGATCTCATCACTGATTAAATTTACCTGTTTTAAAGTATTCAATTTAGCATCCAGAGGGCACTATCCTGTTTGTTGACACCACTGTTCAACTAAGAAATCTCAAAAAGACTGGATATCATCACTGAAGAACGCGTGTTCAACAAGTTGATATAACTTCACTGTGTACAGCCCGCAACTTTGTTCTCAGAATTACATAAATGGTGGTAGTTTCAGTATTTAGTTTAGAGATCAGTATTTAGCTTAAGATCCAGATAAAACTCGGCATAGCCACATTTTGCTGTTTCATCTGCACCAATTTGTAAATAACCTAGCTACGATGTTCGTTGGAAACGGCGTGGAAATCTGTGCTATTTTTGTATGAAGTTAGTCGATCAGTATGTTCTTGCATAATGTATTAATCTCGGCTCAAGGCCGTACAAAAACCTTTTCATAAATTTTTCATTTGTTGCATTTTTCGAAAAAGATTTGTGAAGTAAACAGACTGATTTCATGTGTTCTCTCACTATTTTTACGAAAAATTCCAGAACTGCGAGAACAAAGTTTGAAGCCCTGCTGCGAAAATGTTTGAGGTCTTGAAGTTATTTCTCAAACAAGCTCCGCTCTATCAGAGCGCTTTACGTTCAGCCTGGCACGTGTAACGGCTTCTTGACATTTGCATCAACTTTTGCTTTGTTAGCCTTACGAGATGTTAACCTAATGTGCATTTTGTGCCACCTGCTGGGCTGAAGCTGATGTTGCATGTGCGACTACATGGTTTTAAAATATTTTCATGTTCGGTGTTACGGTGCTATTTTTAAGATATTTGTGTTGCGTTGTTGTGTAAGAAAAAGAGCCTATAATGCTTATTTATGATAGAATTCAATAAATGATAATGTACAGTACATCGAATACTTTAAATTTTCTGCATTCAAGTGTTAATTTAAGGAGAAGGCTATACCAGTGTGGACATTTTCCTTGTTCGTTTTCCCCAGAAAAAATATGCTAATACCCTCTGGCGTGGTTGTATGGAGGTAATCTTTGCAGCGCGTACTGCAATGACGTCACCAAGTGTTGTCCTTCAGCGAACATAATCCGTATGAGTTTCTTTGTTAGTGTATTTCATTGAATTGCGTTTCGAGAAAACGCGGCCAGAAAAGTAGTAAAAGCTGTTCTACCAGTTAACCTCCAAAAAATAGTTATTGGTCTATGTATGTTAGCCATAAATGATTAAAAAAATTATTTCTGCTCGATCATATATTGAATTCGCATAATTTTTGTATGATCATATGTTGAGTTCCTGTTATTTCTTTACGATCATATATTGGGTTCGTGTAATTTCTGTACGACTATATACTGAGTTCGTGTAATTTCTGTACAACCATATATTGAGTTTATGTTATTTCTGTGTTTTCATATATTGAGTTTGTGTAATTTCTATGTGATCATATATTGAGTCCTTGTAATTTCTGTACGATAATATATTAAGTTCGTGCATTTATGTTGTAAATTTGGTTTTCTCATTGATATTGACTCTCCAAATCTGTAGAATTAGACTCCAAGTAAGAATAGATTTGCGTCAGTATATTCTTGTATCAATAACAGAGTTAAATATTATTGCGAAACCAGTTTTGCTTTTATTACCAATTTCTTTTCACTTTTTTATGCAAGAAAACAGCCAAAACTGTTCATCACTTGCTCTGTCGAAATGAAACGTTTTATGAATATCCGCCCTGCATCTAAATGCGCACTACTATCACAGTAGTACGCTATCAACAACAAACATTACACACGTTTTCAGCAGGGAAAAGTTTTTAATATAACAGTAGAGACCTCATGTGTAAAACGAATGAACTGAAGTTAGAAAATATTTGAAAGTTCATTAAAAAAGGTTAAACGACAATTTAGAAGCATGCACAAAATATTACCTGAAGTGGAAATCTGGAAATTTCAATTTAGAATCTGATCGTTCCAATAATTTAATTGCACATGAGCCTTCAGGCCTTTCTCTTTCGGGCAGTCTCAAGCCTTCGATATTACAACCGAGATCAAAACTTCGCACGTATAACAGGCTGTATTGAGCCCATCAACCGATCATTAAAAAGTAGAAAAGTTTGTGCTGCGGTTTTATTATGTTCTGATGCAGAGCATATTTGAGTTCGACGATAAGCAATACTCTGAAGGGGAGAAACGACTTTTAACTAGGTAACCAAGGCTTCAATTGGACTGAAAATCGGAGAACTGGACACTCTAAAGTGCTGCTGAGAATGCGAATGTCGCTTCAGCAAGCCAGCTAATCAACAGGGCAACTGCATGATAACTGAGTGCTATTTTATGCTTACTCGAACTTGCATTTGACAGTGCGATTTTTAAAAACTTAGCCTGGAATACCGTGAAAATAATTTACGTCTATTGTGATATAATCTAGAACAGAAGTTACAGTCGTCCTTGTTTAATCAGAAGGACTTCACGGTCTCGAGGATGCTGCTAGTTTTTTTGTGTTAAATGAATTGTTGTCATATAGCATTTAGGCATCAGGCTATGGATATCAGGTCATCCAGGGAATTCATGCCAATTTTCAAAGGAATGAAAATAGTAAATAAATATAAACCTTAACATTTTTCATCAACCACATATGTACCATTTTGTTGCACATTGGGTCTCCATCTCTTCTTTAATTTGAAAATACCCTCTACTCAGAATTGCGGTAGTTTCATGGCAAGAATTCATTGAGGTATCTTTTTAAGGCAAATAAGGAATTGAAATCCCAAGGAGCAATAAAGCAATAGCTGGTGAATATGGAGGTAACACATTCCAGCCAAGCTGCAGCAATTTTTGTCTGGTTTCAACGTGTGGTCTTGCATTATCCTGATGGATAATAACACCCCCCTGTTGGCCAATTCTGGATGTTGTTCTTAAATTTTTGCTCTTAACTTGTCCAGTTGTGAGCAGTGTTTCTCAGAATTAATAGTCTGGTTACCTGGAAAAAGCTCATGGTACAGAATTTTTTTCCAATCCCGCCACACACAAAGCAAAACTTTCTTAGAACGACCACCCCCTTTTGGGGTGGCTAGGAGGGGTTCATGCTGCTTACTCCAGGATCGTTTTTCTAAAAATTTCGGCAAACAATCCATTTCTTAGCCCTGTCACAATTTGTTCAAAAAATTGAGTTTTCATTACGTTTATAATGAAAATCATTGATGGAAACGCTATCCAAAAGGATCTCACTTAAGTCATGTTGCACCCAAACACAGTGACGATTTACGAATCCAAGCTTTACCAGGTGCTCATGAACGGAGGAATTTGATTGGTTGACGCTTTCTGGTTATTCTCTGGTTGTGCAGTGCGCAGTTATTCTCTATTAAAGACTTGATTTGGTCATCTTCTGTAACGGATGGTCTGTCCGATCGCTCTTTATCAATAAGGCTACAATCTCTAGCTCGGAGCCTGGCAAACCCTTTCCGTACAGTTCTTTCATGCAAAGAATCATCATCGTAAACTGCGCATAGTTTTTGCCTATTTGTGAGTTGTTTTCCTTAATGAAAATTGAAAAACGTCAAGCCCCAATAATGAATTTATTTATCTTCCACTTTAAAGAGTTGCAGAATTAACAGGTTATAGGATCTCAGACCATCTTCCACGAAAAGATATCATAAGCTGTGCTCTAAATAAAGGTGTAGTCAAATCCTATTTTCTGGCCTCATATTCTAAAATAAGTCGAAAGACGAACTCCTAAAAATTGGCATAAGTTTTCCGTGCAACCCGATAGTTTTTCGTTCAAAGTTAAATGCAGCCTCGTCACAATTATATCATCTCTCTAAGGTTAATATTTACAATCTTGCAGGAGCACAAATAACTGATATTACAGGGTGGTCCAGAAGTAACTGACTTTTTCATTTTCCAATAAACCAAAAACTGTGACTGCTAGGATGTTGAAATTTGTTTTTTCCAAAGAAGAAAATTTTATGATACCCTTCAACTAAATTTGCTATTTAGTCATCAACTACAGAGTGACTTTTGGCTTGAGCTTCAAACCCTCCATTTTTCATGAAATTTCCCAGCAGCAAAGAAGAAAGAACAAGAATTGTGCAAGTGTGCGCATGAACAATGTCATTGACAGAAGTGCAACGTGATTACCGAATCCATTTCTGAAAAACAACCAGTTCTTCCTAGAACACAATTAAATTTCTACGTCGAAAGTTTGCGGGCGCTGGTGTTGATGATAAACCGCGATCCAGAAGATTTACACCGGCACAAAGGAACCCTGGGTTGTCAAGACAACCGTGGCCATCACTTAAAAGACATTGAATTCAAAATATAGTATGAATAAGCCATAAATTGATTTTTTTTAATAAAACGAGTCTCAACATCTTTGTGACCTAAGTTTTTGCTTTATTAGTGCATTAAAGGGTGAGTTACTTCTGGGCCGCAGTGAAAAACTAATTACGGTTGCAATGAATCGTGCAAATTGCTCTTTCAGAACTTAATCGAGCATTAATAGTATAATTAATATAATTCTCAGACATGAATGAGCAATTCCATGGCATTCCACTCAGCTGATCCTTTCCAAAATCTCCGTAGGACTAGCCGGAGAAGAATCGAGCACAGAGAGAGAAAGGCCGAAACTAAAGTTAGACTGTCGGTGTCTTGGTCCTGCCAGAATTGCAGACTCATGCTGAATGGGAACACTGTGACAGAAAAAAGCAGCGTAAGAAATTGATGAGTCAGGTTTTTCTTTGAAGCGCTAACGCAACCTATCAGAGAGACCGGCGCTCTTAGCATTGCATGTATTTTCAGAGTTTTTTACGCACGAAAAAGTGATTGCATTTTTCCGAGGCAGCTCTTATCTCTCACAGTCTGTTGACCACTGAAGGTGGTATGGTAGGAAGTCAAGTATTGAAGAATAAAAGTTTTTTAACGAACTTCGGTACGCAGAAACGTCAAAAAAAATCCGAAATTCAGTCGCAACACAATAATATGTTTTGCTGTAACCGATATAGCATCGTTTGACTGTGAGTATCTGTTAAATAGCTTTCCACCATATGAAAAACCAAAACCTTAAAAAACGGTAAAAAAATGCTGGGTGACCTGAAGGGTTGAACACTTTACCTTCAGGTCCAAAAAAAAATTAAAGTCGATGCACCGCACTTTCTTGCAAGCAGAACTTTGCTGCAGCACAAGCAAGCGTCCGAGTCTGAGGGAACTGCAGCGCGGCACGAACCCTCGCATGCAGGCCTTCAAGTATTGGTGCGTTGAAGCAATTTTTCACGCCATTAGTTGCTTTCCAGAGCACGCGTTTCGTGCGGCTCCTTATAGCGAGCCGGAAATAAAAACAAGTCAGCTACAGTCGTAAAGAGTTATTTCTTGCTCGAGCTAAAAGAAAAATACGTCAATAATTTTGGAACGGTTGAAGTCTAAGTGCGGATTATAAACCGAATAAAAAAACTAATCGGGGAAAACAATTTCAGAGACATTAGTTCAGAAGATTAAGAGAAATTGTTTGAAAGTGAAACTCGTCTGGAAGTTACGAGGGACTAAAACGAAACGTGCTTAGTTTTGGGACTGGACGCGAACTCGCTGCTACGTTATTCTCAGTCATGAGGTGTCAAAGAGACTGAGCGTTTACCCGACAGGGCGTGTGAGGAACGGAAATGTGATCATTTTCTTCAGGTTGCTGGAACACCTGAAATATCCTCGTGCTTTGCTGTAAGACTCATTTAACGATGCTTGGCGAGCCAACTAAACAAGACGAAGAAGTTTCCTAGATGCTTCATCTTATCTTTTATGTGGTTTGTTCAATATCCACGTAGATGTGGAGACCATTTTTTGTGCCGTACTTGATGACAGGCCATTTCATAAGATTACTTTTAGTTGCAGACATAAAGTATAACTGTTCTTTTATGGAATATAACCTCAATTTTACCGCTTATATTCAGATAAAAATTTTCCTCATTGGTATGCCAATAGAAAATATCTCAAACTTGTTTCATAAAAAAATTCTTTGGTATTAGTTCTATATCCTAGAAGCAAAAGTCCCAAACCCATCTAAATTGAAATTAGATCCAACTAATTTCCTTGATTTGCGTATAATGAAGTTGATACGAATTGTTTGCTTTTGATCACTCTCATCATTACACCATGATAATGTTCGTCATAGAGAACATTCTTGGTCACTTTACCCGTACATTATGCATTAAAAATTTACAGAAGATGGTAAGACAAGATAATTGACTGATGGGATGCATAAATTATTAAAGCTTCGCCACCATGGCCATGACTGTCAAAAGCTTTAGGGTGAAGATTATTCTAGTAAATACGGTGCTAGTCATTGTTTAGAACTGGGAGATGAGTAATACGGTTCCAAAATTTCATAATAAAGGCTGCCCTCGTAAAATGTCAGGATTTTGTGAAATCTTCACGACTAACGGCTTAGAAAAAGACACAGGGCGGACTAAAAGTCGCTGAGGGATTTTGAAATTTAAGAGCTTCTATATTTTTCGAAACCATAGCTATGGAATTTTAAACATAATTGAGAAGATAAACACAATAACAAGGAAAGCCGCTTCCAAGCTTGCCATATTTATTGAGTAGAATTATTATTGTACTAAAAAGGAAAAATGAACGTTTCGACCATAAAGGTCATTGTCAACATCTGGAACAAATTAGGAAAAACTATTATACAAAGAAATTATATTATCAAGAAAATAAAACTAAGCCAATTGTGTTGGAAATGCTGACAGTGTCGTTTAAGATAGTTGTGTCGAGTAAAATATTCAAGGATTCTAAAATGCCTAAATCAGTGGTCCCAGAAGTGGAATAAACTATGTTAAAATCTTCTAGTTGGACAGGAATGTCCGATTCGCTGCGTGAGTCCGCACAGCAGAGTGGGGAGAAGTTAAGAGGAAGATTAGTGGGGCAACTCTCAGCAGCTCAGCCACACAACACCGAGGCCTCTAGTAGAGGAGCCCACGTACTCCGACGCACATCGTGCGCAATAGTTTCTATAATACGTCCCACAAAAACCCGATCCGAGTATATTTTTCTCCATATCGGTAATAGCATCATAAGAATACAATAAATATTTTACTTCTAGAAAAATTATCCTTCAAAATGCAGCTCACAAGGAATCAACGAGTGTT
>VOMN01074188.1:0-30015 GCA_014899125.1 Orchestia grillus
AATTTTATTTGACCCAACAGGTCACGTGTCGTCTAGTTTTGTAATAAAAATGATGCATCCGACTTCTTGTTTGAAACATTTGACACATTCATTTAATGCAATTAATATTCATTCGACATAATACTACAATAAAATGAAAAAATAAGAGGTAATGAAGCAAGCTCTGGAGAAACACTGAGTCTCATTCATTTATTTTCGACTATTTCTTGAGCCACGTCTCCGCCCGTGCCATGTCAACAGACCTGGAGGTCGAGTGCTCCTTAACAATGTCGAAGTTTACTCGGCTCGTACCGCGTAGCAGCCTAAAAGCTTCTTTAAAGAATTCACGCTGATATTGTATGAGAATTTGTGCTTAATTAACTCTTTTGTGCAGTCGTCAGATAAACTTGGGATTTGAAGATACCGAGAAGCCTTGCTATTTGGAAGTTAAGGACTTCGTCTGTACAACGGCTTCTGTTTTTTATAGTGCAGAAATTGTTGAGTATCAGAGGAATATTATGTGACATTTTAGTGCAAAGGCGTACATTTATACTCGCTAACCATTTTTGAACTCGTCCTTCCTGGGGTTCTCGGCCTCCATTTAATTCAATTCGCTCAAATTTTGAGATGCATTTCCATGTGTTCACCAAAATTAGTGAAGAGCGCACGAGTTAAAAAATGAACATTCCTCGAAACGCTCCAACCTCCTCAGCACAACTCGCTGAAAGTTTTCTGGCAAATGCGAGGTCGCTACGGTACAAAATCTTTCCCTTTCAGATGTAAGACTCCACTGCACATACTTTATTCAGGACTAACATCAACCCCTCGAATTCTCCTAGCGGAGTAATACGTGTATCACGCGTTGTGTGCAGAATTGCGACTGAAGGGATTCGTGTTTTCTCTTTCTGCTGTAAATTTTCCAAGCCACCTCGGAGGTCCCGATTCCTGTTTCAGTTGCTTCTCGTCGCAGGGACTGCAGCAGCTATTTTAGTTGATTAGTCCTTAAGTTAGTTTTACTGTCGCCCAAACCTGGAAGATTTCCTGTATTTCGAAAGGACAAGAAAAGGAAACGGCATGCTCTTCCTTCAGGTTTTAACGTTCTTTATCTTTCAAGTGGTGTGTGTGTGGATTGTTTTCGTTCGATGCAGCACGGGATAGTTGGAGTTTGGGAT
The DNA here is from genome assembly GCA_014899125.1 of Orchestia grillus. Taxonomy (NCBI): domain Eukaryota; kingdom Metazoa; phylum Arthropoda; class Malacostraca; order Amphipoda; family Talitridae; genus Orchestia; species Orchestia grillus. The sequence continues at coordinate 1,152 of VOMN01074188.1, forward strand.
GGATTTTACTTTCACGTTCATGTGGGTAAAATAAATTTTGTTGTCTCAGTGTAATCGTTAAATTATAAGCGTATTCTAAGTACAATTAAGTTATCTATTAAGCTAATCTAGTTTTGAATTGACAAAATTGATGACCGATTGGTCGAAGCTGTTTCTTTCGCGAAGTTTTATCCTCATTGGCCAAGTAACTCAGGATGCACTTCACGTTACTTTCCCGACTTCCTGAATATCTCCAGCATTCAGGGACTGGTTTTCAATGCCACTCGGTCAGTCTGGGGTCCATTTTATACTTCTCAAACATTAAAGGATTGGTTTTCAATGCCGTTCGTGCTGTCTGTGGTCTATTTTATACTTCTCAAACATTGAAGGATTTGTTTCCAATGCCACTCGGGCAGTCTGAGATCCATTTTATACTACTCAAACATTAGAGGATTTGTTTCCAATGCCAATCGTTCAGTCTGGGGTCCATTTTATACTACTCAAACATTAGAGGATTTGTCTCCAATGTCACTCGTGCAGTCTGGGGTCCATTTTAATAATTGGGCAAGACATGCTCTCGTAGCGGGAAGAGCTTCGGTACGTATAAATAGGACACAGGACTAATTCAATTTTTTTCTTTGAAAATGCAGGGAAGATTCCTGAACGAATCGATATAATTTAGGATATATTCAAACAATTGGGAAAAACAGTTTGATCTGGTCATTACGCTATTAAAACTTCTTATTTTATTTCAAATTATGTATTATTAACGTTAGTTGAATTCAAATGAGGCAACCGATCTTTCAAAAATATGATCATATAAATGGATAATTTTCACAAATATTAGTTGCCGGCAACTCTACGACTCGAAACACTATCGTACAAGGGAAAATCCAGAGCCTAAGTTCGCCCAACCGCCATCGCTGTCATGGTCTTTAGTCAAGGGTTCTAATTATGGCCAGCGTCAAACACATGCACGAAATAATAACTAAAATAAATTATGATAAGTTACTCATTCATTTAATGTGGTAAAGCGAAAAATGAATATGTTTGTCACCGCAGTACAAGGAATATCACTGGTCGAGAAAGGGTGAGATGATGCGACAATTTTCAGTGTTCAGGATCAATGCGAATTGGCAGTACACGGTATTTTTTTCACCCAGAGTATGAAACCTGTCACCACTGTGACAGATTTTATTCACACGAGGTTGTTGTAACATCACTCAGTCGCGCGTTAGGAATAGATGTGCAAATTCTGCACTACATCGTCAGATTCTTCTTCTCATTTCATCCCCAGCGTTCATATAATGTACTACAACTTAACACGTTGACTCCGAAGTGGGTCATATATGGTACACGCGATCATCTAACCTAACCTAATGTAACCAAAGCACTATCATGTATAAATACAAATTTTCGAGTTTTCTTCAAATTTGTGTCCATCAATCGAATAAGCTAGATTAGATTAGAAAGAAAATCAATAGAGTAACCAAATTTGTGAAACCAAAATCCTTCATTTTTAAATTCATAGTAGAGATATTTGCCGGCATGTAATTTTACCTGTGTGGAGAATCGGAGTCAACGTGCTAAATTAAAGATTTGACGAGAAGGCTCAAGCTGACTGCGCACATACTCTCGAAGGACAAGCCCAGGATGAGCGTAAAGGAATCCGTGGTAGTAGCGCTTTCTCCCAGGCTTCCACCACCGGGAACAGCAGCACTTTGAAATTCCCACAGTCGAGCAGGCAGTGAAGGATGCGCAACTAACCAGGCACACACAGCTGAGGGGAATGCGGTAGCAGCTCGTCACGAGTTCTCAGAACTTGGGCAACTCTCTGGGCGTGTCTCTAGTAGGCCTACTCTGACGCGCTGCCGCAGCAGCCACCGATAAATACAGTAAACAAATACTCGTAGCACATGCATCGTGTTCCTTTTACATCTCATTTCAATCTCTGATTTACAGTGGCAATTCCTCTTTTACCTAACGTTGCTTCATCGATTACTTTACTACTCATAGGTTACTTTATAGTAAGGTGCATCATCTGAAATAAGGAAAATTAACATTAAATTATTAGTATTCCCACGACTCTTCGAGGGACCTCATTCTACGAAAAGGAAATTTATAGTTGTTCTTGAAAACGTACTTGACTGTTAGCTGTAACCAATTTCGTTGACTGAGATCCAACGAAAAGGAACTTTTAAATAATAACACAAATATATCTTATGTCCCATTTCTTCCAATCGATAACTAATTTATTCCCCCAGTCTAATCTTCCGATTCAAATTCCAGTAAATTTTCGACAAACTGTTCGTATCCGGTCGCTTTATCCTTCTCTATTGCGGCAAGCTTCACATAAACAAAATTAGAACGAGAGATACATAAATAGCGCGCAAATCCCTTGCAATGCACGACCACAACCGCCGCGTCTGAGCACTTGCGCTAGAAAAATCTCCGGACAGCAGTGGCTGGACGTGAACAAAAGAGTATTTCAAGAATTCATCTTACAAACTTACTGCTCTCTGAATATCTGTGGTGTATTTACGTGCGGTAATCCTTTGCTAATCGTGGGCAATTCGTTTCTGAGGCTTTGAATAGCTGTTTAATTTTTTTTCATAGTTTTTTCCCCTGGTTTTTCTAAAAATCAAATATGATTCTGATGCCCGAAATGCTCGGTCATAAATAATCAGTTAAATTTTGTCATTTCATTTTTTTAGAATGTGTTCCCATTTACTCGTTTGCAGTTGACTTTTATATTCAGCCGGAATTTTGTATGGGAATTAGTTTGTTGTGCATTTGCATGCCACGTAGCAGAACTGTATAGCGACAGTATATGAATATTGATTTTTCAAGCTCTACATTTCAGCATGAGAAACTTAATTATTCAGCGAGCTCACTAGCTAGTACAAATTATTCGGTGGTGCCTACGATTCAGGCCACCATTATATGAAAACTAATTTCTGCATTTGGGCGAGCATTTGTCGACAGAATTTAACGATTATCGTAAAAAATTAGAATCGCATATCGGAAATTTGATGCCAGCATTTACTTCGATTAGAAGACTTCAAATTGAAAATGCAAAATTATTTAGCGTCTACAAGTTGCAGACGTACTAATGTAAGGTACAGAATCTCTAGAGCGTAGGTCAGAGATGCTCTCGCGTGACCATTCAAAATATTTTTTTGCTTAAAACCACAGTATATGGGAACTATTTAACTCTGTTTATGATATTTCATAGTTTATATTTCTGATGTTACATATATTACCTGGTTATGTAACGATATTCGTGGATTCGATATTCATCTTTCGATCTGGAGTTGTTCTTCCCCGATTTAACATATTGAACGGAGAAAACGTCATACAGCAGCTTCGGAATCACGGCTTCTGAATAATTATTCCACAGTGTACACGCGACGCTTTGCATTTTATAGTTTAATGGTTAATGAAAATGCATCGTCTGCACAGTTCGCTAGCCGAAACTCGAGGTCTCGAACTCCGATTTTTCCGGGCTCTAAGCATTTTACTTTCTCTGTGCCACGCGGTATAATCGAATTTTTCAACTTAATATTGCATTTTCGTGAGCCGAATATAGACCGAGAAAGTTTGTTTTATTGACTGATATTTGTTCCATCGTACGCCTTCGTTTTCCCTAAGACATCATTTAATAGTTAGTCCGTGTATATTTCATCAATGGAAAAGTTTCTCTTCGTCTTATAGAAAACTCTTTGTTACAAAGCTGCGTTTAAATCATCTTAACTGTGAGAAACAACTTACTGGAGGTGTGTAGTAATTCTTTTACAGTTTATCAACAAAAAGTAGAAGTAATCTTTAAAGAAAACCTTTTAGTTTCCAAACGTAAGCTTTTTAGTCTGTCAGTGCAACCATTTTCATTTGACATCAACTTCTAAATCGAGCAAAGTACCAATAAATCAACAAAGACTCTAGTTCTGGCATGTTTGTGATTTTAGGCGACTCTTTGTCGTTTCTGAGCGTCGTGAATATTCGGTAACGTGCCTTATTACGACTGGAGGGCCTTTGGTGTTCGGGGATTTTTCTGCTGAGATTGTTCGGGGCCTTTGCTTTTCAAATGCAAAGTCCGTAAGCTGCCGCTGCTGCTAGGGCCTAAAGGAACAATAGAGCGAAGACTGTCAAACGGCAAGACACCTTTGTGCCCACGTAATGGCTGACCAACGAAGCTGTGTATGTATATCCAAGCCAACTTGAAGGCTCTCAGACAAACGTGACTCTCTCGAGGTTCCTGCTTGGGTGCTCTAACAGTTGCGGTTTTGCGTCTTTAAACATTCGTCAAGCACAGCATACTAACATGCGTCATCTTTGCATGACATCATGCAGGTGATTTTCCTGTTGAGATTAGAAACTCTCAATAATTCAATTTGAAAACAGCTGCTCTAAGTACTCTGTTATCACTCGCTGGTAAACTTACTATGTGCTGGATTAGTGTCCATTCCTTAGCCTTGTTATATTATTTCTTAGCGCATCGTCCCGAAGGTTCCTGATCTCTTCGCGGTAATACCAGAGGGAACAGTTTGCATTGTCTGTCATTTGTGGCTGCACTATTAACGTTGACAGTAGTGGGCTAAGTTCTATACACGGTCACATTTCTATAGTAACAGGCCGGTACGTTAAATCAAGCAATAATGGGGAAATTTTATTTAGTTTGCAAGAAAAATAAAGCTATAAACTTCTGAAGCAAAAACCATTCATCACCTTCCACGCATACTACAAATTACGGCGCAAAAACTGCGAGTAAAGGATGCAGTCGAAATCTCAATTGGCGGAGCTCACAGAGGGTACACCCATCGGTCACCAATGACTGACGTCAAAGCTCATTGCGAGTTTAGTTTTTTTAATTACGGAAGGTAGAATTTCATTTCGTATTCTTCACCTTTTCAGAAGGAATGAAACCGATTCACTCGACACCCAAAGACATCCTGCTCCTGTATTTCCTTTTTTCAATACGGATCTAGAGTCCTTGCTTCGTTCATTACTTCCTTTGACAGACTCTTCCCTTTCATTTGGGTAACATCAATTTCGGGTGGCGTTGAATCTTCTAGACTGGATCGACGCTGGAGAAATCCCTTCTAATTTAGCTCCCATAGTAACAGAAATAAAATCTTTTACGCGTGTGTTTGGACGATTGAAGCTCGATTTGAGTGAATGTAGCTTAGAACTTCAAGGATTACTTACTAAAGCTTTCTTATCTCGATTTATTCATGGGAGAAATCATGCTTTGCTGAGGGCTTCAAGTCAATGCACAAGAAAAAATTCTTATTATTGTTGAACAACGCATCCCTGGCAGCAGACTTGAATGCTAACAATTGGGTTTTCCGGAGAGTTCGTGCCGAGTTTTAAGGAAAGAAAAAAGTTAATACATATAAGCCATAACATTCTTTTAATTAACCAAGTATGAACCATATTGTTGCACAATGCGTCTCCATCTTTCCTCTAACTTAAAAAAAACCCTCATCCGAGAACTGCAGTGGCTTCTTGGCGAAGAATTCATCAAGGGTTCTTTTTATGAAATCCCAAGGGATCAAGGGATCCCAAGAAATTGAAGTTTTTACCATTAAGACCTATTCAACAAACGCCTTAATATATTGAAATCGGTATGAGCAATATCTGCGGAATATGAAGGTTGGGGTAACACATCCCAGTCAAGCTGTAACAATCTTTGACTCATTTCCAAAGAAACATGGGGTCTGGTATTATCCTCAAAGGAAAAAGCACCTTTCATGTTGGCTAATTCAGGAAACTTGCCTTGAATTGCTGCTTGTAACTCGTCTAGTTGTAAGTAGTATTTATCAGAATTGTCTGCTTGTTTGGGAAAAGCTCGTAGTATTGAATTCCTCTTCAATCCCATCAGACAGAAAACAAAACTTTCGTAGGGCGAAGGTTTTGAGGAGGCTTAGGGGGAGGTTCACGTCGCTCACTCCAGGATCGTTTCCCCTGAACATTTCGGTAAAGAATCAATTTCTCGTATCCTGTCACAATTTACCTTAAAAAAGGCGCGTTTTCATTCGATTTGTAATCAAATCACAGATGGCAAGGCGATCCAAAAAGTTCTCACTCAAGTCATGTGGCATCCAAACATCTCAGCGATTTGCGAACTCTAGGTTTTCCAGGTGCTCATGAACGGCGGATTTCGCCGGCTTTCTGCCAACTCTCGGATTGTGTAACGCGAGTTATTCTCAATTAATAACTTGATTTGGTCATCATCTGTAGAAGATGGTCTGTTAGATCGCTCATTATCAATAATGCTACAATCTTTAGCTCTGAGCCTTGCGAACCAGTTCCGTGCAGTTCTTTTGGATAAAAATCATAACCGTAAACCGTGCATATTTCTTTGGTTGTTTACGAGACAATTTTTTCTTTATGGAAATAGGAAGGTACCAAGTGCCGACAATGAATATTTATCTTCAATTTCAAAGGGTTACAGAAATAACGCAGGTTATAGGATCTCAAATCTTCTTTCACGAATAGATAGCTTGAATTGTAGTCTTAATAAAGGTATAGTCAAATTATATTTTCCAGACTCAATCATGTTCTAAAATAAATCGGAAGATGAACGACTGAATATCTGCATTAACCTTGCGTATAACTAATAAAATGTTCAGTGTTTCAGCCTATCTTATTAATTAAGTAGTGAAACTCTATATGCAAATGGACTCTTCAAAAACGGTATCGATATAGCTGCATGTTCAGTTTTAATAGCTGTTTTCACATTGCTGCCTTTAGGTGGCACTAACAACATGCAGCATCGATTATAATGTAAGGAACGGAAACAAAACGACATTTGAAAATATCATTACTTGAAAGTACTCAATTATTATCGTAAAGTTTTGCCAAATATAAATATATTCAATATGTACGAAGCACAAACCATTTTTTGGGGTTTCAATTTATACATGGTTTAGTGAGTTCATTTGAAGCAGAATAGGAGCTATTTGCATTGGTCAAACACCAACGAACGGATTGAAAATTACTCGATAAAATACAATTAGCGAAAATCCTTCAGTATTGAGTGAATCGATACAATGACCAAAGATGCAATGATCTAATTTCTTGTAAAATGTGCCAGATATCCGTTTGATTCTTCTTTCAGTAACTCTGAGAAGTGATGCCGATTTTGCGGATTTGTTTTTAAGCCTACTTTCGAACGATCCTACAAAGATTCTTTATTGGAGTTAGGTTGGGTCTGAGCTGGCCATTTCATCACAGTAACGCCTTCTTTTTCAAGAAAAGTGGTCGTATTTTTCCTTGTGGCAAGGCGCATTGTCGTGAATGAAAGTAGGAGGCTGCAAGTTGTAGATTAGGAATGACATGTCACTGAAGAAGCTGTTCATTAACTTTTGCGGTAATTTTACCATGCAAACAGATAATTGGACCAATTTATGCGGATGAAATCATGCCCCACACCGTCACATTTCCACTTCCAAGCTGAGCTAATTTTTTTTGTCTCCTAACCGTTCACTTGTTGATTTGTCTATCATTGAGGAGATAATCATTCGCCTGTCTTGCCTCCTACACAAATTTTGTCAACAGATCCAACGAAGTTGAATTTCGATTCATCGACGAAATGACCTTCATCCAGAATTCATTTGTCCAGACAACACGCTTGTTCGCAAAATCTTTTCGGGTTTTTTCTTTTTCTCAGATATTGGAGGCTTAATTACTTGAACCTGGCATTGTTTTGCCTACGATAATTAACTAGCAAGAAACAGTTTTCCTTGGTAGGTTGTTTCCCCTTTCTTAATTTAAGCCACGAGAAATTGATGCAGCTGTCTCGAAACGGTCCTTTAAAGCCAGTCTCACAATCTTGCGATCATTCCTTTCCAACGCATTTAAAGGTCTGCCGGGCCTCGGTTTTTGAATCAAGTATTTTAAACGTGTTTAATTTACTAATTCCGCGATGCACAACACTCTTTGACGCACGTGAGATAGCGGCGATTCTAGAAATGAGTTTTTTCTGTAAGATTCTCCACAATTAGTTTTTTTTAAGAGGTACAGAGCTTAACGTGTTGATGCAGCCATCTGATTTGACAATTGTTCCCACGATGCAAGCATATTGCCTTTAACATCAAACTTATCAATTTTGCCTCATCAAGGAATTTATTTTGGGAAAATAATTTTCTTTTTATCTGTTCTTTCTATCTTCAAGGCGGAAAACTCCCTTAGAAGAACAATAATTCGCCCTAATGCGCCTATGTTCGAAGCCTCTCACGGAAAATAAGATTCAACTTGCGAGCTTGACTTTTGAATCCGAGAGCAAACAAGTTCGCCGAAGTTCAGATGTGTACATTTCATAACCGAAGGCGGATTCTACCAAATCATGCAGCGAGAGCATACAGGTCACCGCACCTGAGCGTATGGTCGGAAAGGTTCGAACGAATGCTCTGGGATCTGAGGCCAAAGTAATGTGAGGCCTTCACCGTTGTCTGATTTTCCAATTTCGCACAATAGGCCATAGAAAATTTCCGAAGTAAACCCGGATGTGTTTTCTACATTTGTTTTCCATCGATGGTGGTGCAGGTGTACACGAAGATGCTGCAACGATTTCAAGAGAGGATGAGATTCAGTTGTATCAACAATTTACTCCCTGAATAATTTACAAAGAGTAAGGCAAAAGCTTTTAACGTGCTCAAGAGGAATCAGGGAAAAAAGCTTCGTCATAAATGAATCACGAAAATGCAGAAAACTGTTAATGGGAAAGAAAAGTATAAAAGTTCAAAAATCATTACAGAAATAGCGCAAATCGAAAACGTTTATTCAAAAAAACTTTTTCCAAACTTTTTTTCTAAATGCAAGTTGATAATTTCGACATTTTGTTTCTGTATAACGGTCTTCGATGAAGTTTTCAATCTTAATCTAGTATTCTGAATAATTTCAAATTTTTGTTTTCCATGGAAGTATTTTTGAGTTCAGACAGAAATCACTTAATCTCCAGGAAAAGAATAAATTGAAGTAGCTAGAAAATTCTTCCTTTAATGGATACAAGAGAAACGAGTCATATTAGAAATTCAGCTGTCGTAATACTCTTTATTTTTTCATCGCGTAATGTATCTTATTGGCTGTAATATTTATGTTTAGTCTCATAAAGATCATTTTCGGAATGCGTCATCTATGTTCTACCCGACACTTGAGCGCCCATCCCCCCAGACTTCGTTTCAAGAAGCTGAGGCAACGTCAGGCAACCAGCATTTGTCATCATTCAACATGTGAATTCGTGGAGTAGCTTCCAATCTTCCACGATGCATGAAAGAAAATTTGCTTCTTGCTTTCAGATTCATTTATTTTCTTTGCATCGAGATGAAACGTATGGGAAAAAGAGTAGCGCCAAAAGAAGTCATCTATCGATAACTTTCTTACATTTAAAAACCAGAGATTTAGGGTCACCAGGCTCATCATCAGTGATATGAATCAATTAAACGCGATGAAGGGAATAGTGGAAATTCAATGTTCCCTTTCTCCCTTCAGAAGTTTGAGTAGGGGATTTAAATGAGGCCAAAATTGAACGAATAATTAGATACCTCGCCTAGTATTATTCGCATTCCAAGTTTGATGTCCGATATTATTGCTTTTTCTTTTACTTAGCCATGCATCCGAAAGTTACTGTCACGTCTCTGTTTGTCGGGTATCGGTCGTATCCTTCCCGAGGTTCGTTGTTCACTGCTGCGTACAGAGATTATTTGAATACGTCTAGGGTACTCTCGGGCAGGTGAGGGAAAAGGTTGGGAAAATTTTCACAGGGGTGAAAATCCTCCCTTAGCAAGGACAGTAGGAGATATGGTTCAACAATATAAGCCTGGCCTGCAACCTTTAACTCCCGGTAGTGAGTTAAGTTGCAAAGGTTGCGGGTCTGGAAAATAAGGGGACCAGCTACTGGAGATTCAGGTTCGATTGAGTCTCAGGTCCTGATGAATTGATCTAAAGCAACAACTGTAGCTGCAAATTTTACAAACGAAGCAGATGAAACTGGTTACATCCCTGATGTCTTTCGTAGAGACCTCATCAGAAAATGTTGACGAAGATTAATTATAATCCTCTAAGAAAGGTCACCGTGGGAACTGCGCAAGCAGGAAATCAGAGCCCTGATAATTAGTTCCCGCACATTATCTTATTTTATTTAAAAGGAGTACAAAGCATTCAAAATGAGTTTCGTTAACATTCAACTCAAAGATGAAATAAGTTTCTTCTATTTCATCGACTTGGGGCAATTTACCATCGTTTCGGGTGAATTTAATTATCTACCGCTTCCCCTCGTGTCTTTTGTGGCTCGGTAAATGAACGTCGTTTTAAAACTGAGCACTTCCACGTCGTTCTAAAAGTTTGAAATATAATGAATACTCTTCCTTTGAAACCACTCCCTAAAGAGTATCCAGTTAATAATTGACAGCAGAGCGGCTTTTTGAAATCGTTCATGAATAACGTCCGTTTATTATGGGGGTACCGCATCATATGAGTGAATATGGGGCACGGGCAGGTGTTGAATATCTGCTATATAACTGCACGGTGTACCATGCACTGTGATCTCTACTGCAAAACTGCAGGGTGTACCATGCACTGTGATCTCTACTGTGAAACTGCAGGGTGAACCATGCACTGTGATTTCTATTGTAAAACTGTAGGGTGTACCATGCACTGTGATCTCTACTGTAAAACTGCAGGGTGTACCATGCACTGTGATCTCTACTGTAAAACTGCAGGGAGTGCCGTGAATAGCGAGGAATTAGCACTGAGGACGCTTGTGTACTTCGAAGTTTGATGGCAGCTTTTACACGCTAAGGCGCTCTGATTTGAAGCTTCTAGTGTTTTTACAACGCTTGTGTGCTGAGTGTCTTGGAGACGCTCACAGCTGTGGGACGCATTCTCATTGTGATGACATTCCATCGCAATGCGGTGCATAGCGTAAAACAACACCCTGGGGTCGAGATTTCAATGACCACTTTCCTGTACATAAATTGGGTGCTTGTTAATCTATTTCTTCGATTTTTTGCATTTAATGTAATACATTTGATAAGAGGGGTATTAATTTTTTTGCCCATTTTCACTTCCCCTTTTCTATTTCTTAATTCTTGAACTGTCTCTTTTGAGATATAACTGTCGACACTGCACCAGTATCGCTACCACGGTAATCTGCGATCCAAGCGTCAATAGTGTGTGTCAAAATCATAGGTTAGTTTTTTACGAATCTTGCTGCTTTATGTAAGAAACATTTTCTTTCTTCATTTAAAATATGCTCGATAAAAGTATTATATGTTTCGACCAATCAATCCACAAACACATTATGTTCTGAGCAACAGTGGCAATGCAAATTTCATGGTCGAGAATTTTTTGAATGTCTTCAATGTTGAAGTTCGGAGCTGAAATGTATTTCCTTAAAGCAGATGTTGCTAATTATTAAGTCACGTGAAAGAAGGGGATGCCATATCAGGGAATAAATTTCCTTCTTCCAAGGCACTACGTATAACGGCTAGCTATAAATTTTTTTTAATATTGAAGCTAATGAAAACAATAACTTTCCTTACGATCAACTTGGTCATTTTCATTGTGTACGACACCTAGATGTAAATTTCATTCTAGTATTATGAGCATAGCGGTTACTCTTGCGCAGAACTCATGGGCACACATTTCATTTGCTGTTACAATTGTGTAGAATTATTGGGTAAAAATTTCAATTATCTTGAAAAACAAGTAGGTTTAAATTCATTGATTAACTTTTTGAATTATATGTAGGAATAAATTTCATTCATTGCAAGTACGTAGGAGAGTTGTGTAGAATTTTCATTGATTACTGTGTTGCGCAAGACAGTGCGTAGAGTGTGAATTCATTGGTAGTACAAAATCTGTTCGTTTAGGAAAATGCAACGTATTGTTAATACCTACCAGTGCAGCAGGTGTCTCGGGATAATTTTAGAGAAAACGACCAATTGGCGGTCAATTGACTATTATGGGCTGATTTACAATACACCGTTATCAAAATTACTTCACAAATCTTTGGCTGACGATGGTGCTTTAAAATACCATCCAGTACATGTAATCCTGGAGGATGTAGTGCTTACGAAACATGCTATTTTGAAAATAAAATTCAGTTCGGAGTGTACCATAGGGTTCTTGACTTTCCGCGCTAAAAAAAGCAGACGTCGGCATCGTCAACGGTCTCGACAAATCCGCTCAGAGGGGTGACATGAAGTCTGTAGTAGAAGCTGGCAGCACTTCGGACTGTATCTATGACTGAGACTCGATGGGATCGTGTTGGAGTGCAGTGAGAGAGTTGAATTGGGGCTCATGGACATATCAAGCGGGATTAAAACTAAAAAGGTCTAACAACTAACTGCGCGTAGGAGTTAAAAAGGGAAATAGCGGTCTCCTTCAAGTTTACGAATATTTTGCATCAATTCTTTCAACGTGAAATTACTAAGTGAAGATTGGAAGAAGACGTCAATCATGCGTGTTTCGCTAAAGGGGTTTTGATGTAACAGGGAAGAATATAAGAATTTTTATTTCATTTGGTTGTCTAATAAAGCCTAATTCTTAATAACTAGTCGGACACTGGACGAGGATCGGGTAAATTATTAAATGACCAAACAGAGTTATTATTTAGGATATTGCATCGATATAGTTCTTGTATTACAATTCAATGACGATGGTTGTATATTGGAAAACTCTTCTCTCAAAATATGTTAGCCGAAATGATGGACAGATATTCGTGCCTTGTATAAGGGAATCGTCATGGAACAATGCTGCTCTATTTGATTTGAATGAAGCGACTCGAACTCTTCCAGCGTTGGTATTAATTTTCTTTGGCGTATCGGCAACGGATTAGAGATATTTTTTTCACGAGTTGGCCACATAAGTGTAAACTCGCAGCAAGCGAGGCTTGTGAATAAATGATTCTGTTAAATTTCAGTTAACTTGGCTGAGCGTTTTTACCGTACGGATAAAATTAAGTATTCATGCCACCTCGGTGTTGTTTTAAACAAAAAGGAATAATTCCACAGAGACTCCAGTTTTACATTCACTGCATCTCCTCTGCACACACTATCAAGTTTTAGAGTCAATGCTTCCACAGACACTATCAATTCTTACATTAAAGTCCTATGTTCAATGTTTCGAAAGACACGCTCAAGTCTTACATTCAATGCTACTACAGACTATCAATTCTTACATTAAAGTCTTGTATTCAATGTTTCTAAAGACACGCTCAAGTCTTACATTCAATGCTACTACAGACACTATCAATTCTTACATCAAGTCTTACATTTCATGTCTCCACAGACACTCCCAAGGCTTCCATTCAAATTTTACATTGCAGCTAGCCTCAATGCTAGTCTCAGCACCAGCTGCAGCGCTATTCACGGTATCATGACATTAGTCATGGCATTAGCCGTGATCAGAGTCAGCATTGGCGATAGTGAAGGTGCAATGCTAGAGAAGTTCTGAAAAGAATTGATTCAGTATTATTGGAAACTCTTCCACGTTACCACAGTAAATCGTTAATTGTGTTTGTATTTGGCGAAGTATTTGTCTTTTGTAATACACGTCCCTGCGCATGCGCGTTGTGGTTGCATCACCGCACACATTCTGCCGCAACATTTGTCCTATAACGCTTCACCTTCAGAAATTGTGCAGTGCTGCAGCGTTCAGCAGGGGCCAATTAACTCCTATGATTAAATGCAGGCCCAAAACATGACTTCCCGCCACCACTTCGTCTACAAATCCACACTCGATCCTACCAAACGACCGTTCCACAGCCAACCAGATCATCACCCGTCGTGTCCATTGAGCGTTTCGCGGGACTCTTCAGTGAAAATTAGATTGATGAATGTAACCTTCATGTAATTGTGTAGCCATTCAACCCATTTGGTTCTGTTTGCATCACTCAATGGGGTAATTTCGTTCGGACGCCCCACTTCAGCAATAGTATACCTGGTGGTTTTGTCTCCTGATGGCGCACCAGCCGCTTCAAAAATATTCTTTCTGGTAGAATGAAGTGTCCTGGAAATGTATAGCTTTATTTTACGATAATCCCTTGCTGATATCTTTCGTAAATGCGCTCTTTCCGGTGTCTTTGTACTTGTTTGACCAGAAATCACTAATGACTTGTTAATACGGTGATTACGACGTAACTTTTTGGATATTTCTGGTGTTGACATACCAATTCCAAGCTTGGAAATAATTTTAAAGCGATATTCTTTAGTAAAACCAGATATATTTGTCATTTTTAGTCGTATAATGATTTTGCATAATCTAGCGGGACGGTTGAAATATTAAAATTTTACAAACTGTGAAGAACACGTCACTTAAGAGAACAAATTTCTGATGAGCATACAGTGGCGTTCATATGAATTATTTAGTGTAAGATAGAATGTGATAGTGTACAAAATTGATAATACAAAAGTTATTCAAATGTTTCATTTAATTCAACATACCTGCACAATGAAACAGACGCACTGTAACTAATTAGATTTAAATTATTTTAAAAACTTCCGTTTGTTTCAGAAAAATTTTTGCTGCTGCTTCATACAGTCGGACTCTGGAGACGGATGTGAACACCTGACTCTTTTTTGTTCTTATGCGCTGCTATTTTTTCCTAGTGAATTATCGAAAACCGTTACGCGGAGAATGGGAGGAAGGAAGAAACCGAGGTACAAGGGTGTTAATTTATCGCTAGATGAAAATTTCTTCAGTGATTTGTTGTACCCAGTGAAGTATAGTGCTTTAAAAATGAATGATTTGTGAGCTCATGCATCAGCTCTTTGTTCAATTATCAATCATTATTTTTGAAGCTACGCTAATATTTGCTGAAAGGAATAAACAAACCTAGCTTCTGTAGTAAATCATTCATACTCGAATATGTGTACTGGTATTTTAAAACCAATATCGAGATCAGTAGATATTTGTAGAAAGTTTTCAGGTAATGTTGATCGAAAAATTCCGTCACTGGATTTGCCGGACATGACGGCAGGCACACAAGGGACCACTGCACGGCGCTGGATTCGATATATCAATTTCTCGAACAGAGCTCAGTGGTTCAAGGTGCGATGATTTTACGTTTCACAAAAACAAATACTTTTTCTGACAGGAAAATCTGTTGAATCGTGTCACTTACGTTAACGTGCGTTGAAAATTCACAGCATGACGTAAGACTGATTGCATCCATACTGAACCTGAAGTCAAATGTAAAAGAAAAACTTGAGCCACGCTCCATTAAGTTCGCACGTTCTCTTACAGCGTTCTACTTGCTTCCCTGAAGCCCAATTTTTTCAACTGTAATGCCTGCGTTCATGCATAGGCAAAGCCTTTATCGCATTCTTAAGAGTAATTGAAAGGCTCATGGAACGCCACACCCTCCAATGAGGCTGCTGTCAAGTTTTTATTTTCACTCGGGACTCTCGTTTCGTAATTGCCAGATGCTGAAACAGATGCTGAAATTGCGTGTAATGTCCAAGCGAGAAAATTTTACGAGTCTCGAAAGTCGTAGTTGTCAGTGACATTCATTCGTGAATTTCGCCCAGTTCTCTGTGCAGTAATCTGCGGGTCACTTTTTGTGCCGTAAAATTTAGTGAGATTGGCCATCTTCGACCCGGAAATTGCTAGGGCCACATCATGCCAACGAATGAATTATTCCTCTGAACGACCCCGTGTCGTAAAAAATGTGTAAATTTTATAGAAAGTCCTCTGTTTACTGTCGAATATGTTTTATGTATCGTTCGAGATCAACGTTGTTTAAAACGTGATCATGATGCATCGTTATAAGTTTCTTGGACAAAAATGTAGTTATCTGTTGTTATTGGAGGGTCTATCCTGGAGGAGGAGCAGGAATGTGATGCTCTGGAGCAGTTTCAGCTACTAAGAAGCGAGTCCTTTGGTTGATGTATCCGACAAATTGAACCAGCATGGATGGCTCTATTGAGCTACTAGATAACCAAGTTTTACCCTTTGCATAAAATCTGAGTGAAGAATCCAAATCTCAATTTCGCCTGTTGCTTTGCCCGACTTTCCGGATGAGAACTGTCGTGTGCATTGGACTAGAACTGTCATTAATTGGGATGACAGTCATTTAAGATATGTCAGGCATTTAGATTGGCCAGCTGAATACCCAGACATTAACCCAATAAGAAATTTGGGGAACTACTTAGAACGGTATGTAAGACATCCAAAAAGATCGTCCAAGTACTGTGGCCGCACTACTAGTTCAGTTGACGTAAGAGAGGTTTAAAATCTACTAGGAGTACGCAAGGACACATTTAGACTCGATACCACACAGAATTGCCGCCATTATTCGTGCTCGTAGAGGTCCTACATCTTTTTAGTACCAAATGACTGTTATGTCCGGGCGCTTGTTCAGAGAATTGACGTGGGATTCAGCTGGAAATGGTCGTCCTATTATATTAAAGATTAGAAGGAAATCGGTTAAGATTTTGAATTGTTTCAGGTCTGGATTGACATGTAATGAAAGTCTGAAACAACTTCAACTAACTCTGAACTAATTTTCAGAAGAATGTATGAAAATTCTTCTGAGAAATTTCATGTATTCTCAGTTATGTTTTGCCACTATTAGCAACAAACAGTTTAGATTGGCTAAATTTGTGCTCTGGATATTTTGAAATGTCCACTATACTTCATCAATTTTCATAAAATTCAGTCACAGATTCTTCAATATATAAGTTAATTGGATACATTGAATTCTCTTGAAAATTCATAACTCCTCGGAATCTTCTCAATTTCTGATGAAACCATTATCATTTTTCATTAACAATATTACAAACGTTGTACTCTCTTGTCTCTTTCGGAGAAAAGCTCCTGCTTCTAGATCTCGGCGATTGAGGGGTAGAATCAGTCGAAGCCGATCGCAAAATTTTCACTCCTTCTCATTCCGTCATTTCTTTTAGACCTGCAAAAGTGTTGGTACTGCTGGAGGTCCATTAGGGGTACTACGGGATGTCAAAGCGATACCTTAACACCGAGTGATCCGGACAAATAGCCTCTTTCAGCCTTGGTTTTCCATTACACCTGCAACTCCCAACACAGGTGGTCGCCTGGAAGCCGGGGCTGACCCTGAGACTAAAGACTTCACATTTCAATCCTTCAAGGAAACTCAAAATTCTCCAGCTGGAATAACAGTTTTATCATCTAAGCTTTGGCTCTTTTTTTGCGAAGAGCGTTTTTAAAGGAAAGAGTTCACTGAAGCTTTTGACATGCATATATACATACTATATAATATATATATATATATACAGGATGTTCACGGGCTATTACTTACCGTCTATAATTATGTATAACTACACGCAAACATGGATCAGGAATACACTAAGTAAAAAGTTTCACACCCTTCAAATGTGTAGGCACCGATTTATTATGTTATGTACCAATCGATCTCTAGAATTTTGCCGGCGCAGCTCGTGCGCTTGTAACTTTAATATCAAAGTCACGGCAAGTTCAAGCATTGGTAAAGCTTCCTTCCCAGCGAGCGGCGCAGTTACTGAGTCGTTCTGAGGAAACTTAATGAACGACGCAGTGCCAGCGAAGTGATCTCTAGCCTTAAATTGCATTCTCTGCCAGGAATTTTGCCTCGTACGAAGTGAGAGTATGACGAGCATGTCTGGTTACTCCATTCTGGTGTGTTGAAAGAGCTTCGAGTAAGACCGTCTTGTGCAATTGCCATCCTAAGAAGTGCTCCGAGAGGCCTAGGCTTGATAAGATTACCCCGCTCATTGTCACTTAAGGCTGCCCCTGAAAGCCTCCTCGCGGCCACGGCGCGGTCTGAGTCCGCGTTGCTGTGAGCCCGTGCAATGGTAAGGTGGATTGCTGAAAATATGAACTGGGTTTATTCATTTATCTATCCAAGCTTCCGCACGCTTAAGCTGTGAGGTAATTACTTCTAGGTTGATGAAATAATAAACCGTGTTGATGTTTTCAACGACTGCTTTACAAGATGAATCAAGGGTGACCCTTATTCTAACAAATTACTCCTGTTGTAAGAAGCGTCGTGCAGTATCGCCCCTACTCGACTAACCGCCGGTGATGAGGAATCAGGATCTTCTCCAGGAAGGAACCTCTTCACGCTGCTTATAGCTGCATTTTGCGTTAGAATGAAGTATCAAAGAGCGGTCTACGAGCCAAATGTAGTCCGCATTTAGGAATTTGCCCAGTCTGGCTAGAGTGAAAATTATTCTCATCAACTCGTGAAATTTAACTTCGAGTACATGACACTCCTATTAGGTTGTTCGGAATATTATGGTTGTTCGAGAAATTCGGTTTTGAAATTCGACTTTATGTATTAATTATAATTTAGACAAGCTTCAACGATTGGTATGTGCTCTTTAATAATGTAAGATTTATTTTCTCCAGAGCACATTCTCAAAAATAAAAAAAATAATTTATCATTGTTCTTCTCGAACAGCTGCCAATATCGTTGGAGAGGGAAGAACAGGCTGCACGTGTACTTCTAGCCTGGGCATCTAATCAGTTTTACACTTGTAAAGTCTTTATTTTGTGCTTGACTTTAGCTAAAGCTCCAATTTAATGTGGACCCTCAATTTTGAAAGAATTTAACTTCTTTCCAGTCACACTTATTGTGCGGCCGAGTACATAAAACCTCTGTGAACTTGATCAATGTTTCTATGCATAAAACTTTTTCTGTTAAGACGTCGTTGTGACACGAGCATGTTGAGGTGATTGCATCTGGAATCGCATAGACGTTCCAGTAAGGAAGTCAGAACAGAGGAAGCTTGTCTGTTGCACCTGTTATGCTCCGAAGACTGGCGAAACAAGCTTTTTGCAACCTTTTTGTTTCCTGTAGTATTCTGGATACTTTTCAACATACGCCATAAATAAACAAAGAAACTCAAAAATTGCTTAGAAAAACACATTTATTTCTAGCTTTTACTCTCGGAGGAAAATGAGGAAAGCAAGTTTCTCTTCTAAGGGAGCTGCCAAGATTTCAGATTGATGACGGTGGAGCTCGCTTCTCACTGGGTAGGCGACTAGACGAGAATAGGATAGGATGAGAAATTTTGTTAAATATAGGATTTCTGACTTCACCAATCAGGGAACTTCTTAGAAGTCTGTTTAACTGTGTTTCCCCTGAAGTAAAAGCTAGATGCAAATTTATTTGTGAAGCATTTTCTTTCTTGATTTCCGCCAAGGGAAAATCAAATCAGTGGCATCGCTGCAAACGTACGAAAATCGAGCTTGGATGAAACCAGAGCAAAAAATAATTATACCGCAGAAACTCTGAGAAATGAAAAAATGACGATCATCCATCGTTAGTGGATGATTAACACAACTTTCAAAATATTTTTTATTTTTTCAGGAAATCTATTCGACGAAAGTTTCATTTTTTAAAGACGATTATTTGTAAAACAGAATGTCAAATTATACAAATGGTTCGAGCTATAGAAATAATGCTAACAACTGCAACAGAGCGTAAGAAGATCAAATTCAAATCTCAACTATTTATACATTAACACTCTCGAGTCGAAACCTGGCATATTCTAGCTACACACACCACAAGCAAGTGGTAAGAATTTGAAGAGTCAGCTGTTGTAAGAATAGATCAAACCCTTTTTTAGCCGTCACGCGTGGTTTCCAATGTGTTATGTTAGTGACTGAAAGAATCCGAAATTAACCCTTAACTGCACTGTGGACAGTTCGGATGTACTTTCCAAAAACAAGATAGTCCTTGTGTCAGAATTTTTAAAAATGTTATTTCGGGTCCAGCGTGTAAAAAGATGGCGCATTATAAGGTTACGATTACATGGTTAACTTTACAGCCGTAATATTTGACTTGACCATTCAATAGCTTTTAAAAAGGTGTAGTAATATTCGTAATCATTACTACAAATATGTATAGTACTTTCATTTTATCTTGGCTGGAGAGTTCTAGGTTAAAAATATATAATGATTCAGGAATAAAATCAGCGCATTTCAGTATCTGACGTCTGTAATAGTTCCTCCTTCACCAATTAATTATATATAAATTAACTGTTATCAGGTCCAATAGAGTTGACTCGGATTCATTCTTAGTACAGTGTGTTTCCATTAACCTTTGCACCGAAATTGGCTAAGATTTTCAATGGACCGTGCAGCAGAATTTTCATTTCGGTCCTCTGTTAGTATTTCTAGGTCAATTAACCCAAAATATTCAACTTCATGTTCAGTGACAGCGAAAAAAACATATTTATCTGTAATATTAATCTGTGTGACGTGGTATTGTATTTTAAATGTCTTGTATTGTACATTTCATCTATAGAACACTGCATCTATTGGACACTAAATCTATTGAACTCCAAATGTTTGGACACGACGGCTATTGGACACGACGCCTGTTGGACACGACGGCTGTTGGACACGACGGCTGTTGGACACGACGGCTGTTGGACACGACGCGTGAATTGTGAACTTCGTCGATAGTACCTCTCACATACAGAATAATACACTCAAAATGTTGGAGACGTCTGATGCTGTGCACTTACCGACTTCTGTATTCATTTACAATCTTTGTAGCTACCGTCAGTCGGGAGTCCAGCCATTGTGTAAGGCTTGTGTGATCTTTATCTTAAATAATTCCTTTTCTTCTATCTCAGAAGGGACCATAGGCATAGCGTAATCGATCACTTTGGTGTATGGCGTTCGAACGTTTAATTCTTGCATAGTTCACCTTTTCTTTCTTGATTGATTCTGCTGAAGCAGGGCTTGGCAGGGTTACTATTATGTTCAAAAGTTTGAAGATAATATGATGTCTGATAAAAATTATCGTTATGATTGATCCATTCAAGTTTATGCATGTAGGGTCCATTTTTTTCGTTGATCCCTCTACGAGCGCGTTAATTATATGTTTCCATCTGGGATGTGGTACATACGTCCAGAATGTCAGTTTCGCTATTGTTGTCTTACATTTACGAAACGTTCCAAGATGTGTTTCGCTGCAGATTTGATTATTTATTCTTTCAAAAAAAAAGAATTCTGGGCTGGCTTTTGTGGTACGTAACGGTATAACAGTATGAAGTTCTTCCAAAACTTCCCGTACACCAGGGTTTTGGCGCGACGGGCCACCTTGAAACACGACAAATTCCGAACTGCTACGAACGTAAACTACGTACAACGCAGACTACGTACGACACAGACTACGTACGATGCAGACTACATACGACGCAGACTCGTACGACGCAGACTACGTACGACGCAGACTACGTACGACGCAGACTACGTACGACGCAGACTACGTACGACGCAGACTACGTACCACGCAGACTACGTACCACGCAGACTACGCACAATACACACGGTGTAGAAGGCCATGGTAGGGTGCTGTACGCCGCGGTCAGTCGATGCTTCCGGCAAAATCGAAAACTTTAGCATCGTTTTTGTGTTGGGGTCACGCATGTTACCCCTCGTGAAACGGAAACGAATGTATCCATAATTCGAAATAATTGTTATGTGGGTTACCTTAGCCAAACTGTCGTGAGAAGCTGTGTATGAGTGCCGGTAAATTTATCCTGTAACTTTTTATTTTTATCTAAGAGACTCCTCGGGTATGAACAAGGTTATCATAAAGTGATTTCCACGTGCAAATATTTCTTTTCCCTAAAGTTTGAAACATTTCATCTCACTGTTGGCTTACATTCCTAGCGCGCTGGATGCTGGGGCAAAATGCTCTACATTTTTGCCGGCTCTGAAGCGCGTTGGATGCAATAACTTTTAAATAATTCGACCGTCTTCATACGAAATGAAGAAAATTAAAATTACTCTCGCGGTTGACTGATAATGCTAAAATCAGTTGATGAAAAATTGTTCTCATGAGTATATTTTTCCACTTGAACGTACCGAACATTAAGAGAAAGCTTTTAGCTGCCTTCGGGATCTGGAAAAGCAGGTGGATGCTTTCTGTTTGATTTATACTTGACCTGTGATCTCGTCCAGCATAGGCCGCGCCCGATTTTGTCAGGGAAAGTTTTTTGCCTTTCATTAAAGTTCTCCTGCAAGCTTAGCAGCATGCCGATGTTTATTTTTCGTCCTACGTGCATCCGTGAAGTTCATGGGTCATAGAATCAATCACGGATTGACTTTCCTTACTACCATGTGATATTTGATTTTGCTTTTCCTACTGTCATGTGATACTTGATTTCACTTTTCCTTCTGTCATGTGATACTGGATTTTGTTTTTCTTACTGTCATGTGATACTTGATTTTCCTTTTCCTACTGTCATGTGATACTTGATTTTCCTTTTCCTACTATCATGTGATACTTGATTTTCCTTTTCCTACTGTCATATGATACTTGATTTTGCTTTTCCTACTGTCATGCGGTACTTTAATTTGATTTTCCTACAGTCATGTGATACTTGATTTTGCTTTTTCTACTGTCACATGATACTTGATTTTACTTTTTTTACTGTCATGTGATACTTGATACTTGAAGTCAAAGTTAGACGCCGTCTCGAAGACTTCCTCAATCTATTGAACGCGTCTCCCAAATTAAAAAAAACTCCCCAAGACGGCGCCAAGATGAGCCAATGCTAGGCATATTTCTCAGCCTATGTATTCACCCCACTCGAAATAAGACCCTCGTACCATCTAATGCCAGGCTATTTTAATAATAGGCTCATTTTTTTCCGCACGCTTTGTATCCACTAACTCTAAGCCAGACTCCGCGAAATTTCTCGGTTGATTTTGGCAGCGACTGGAGCCTTATGATCCAATTACCCCTTTGAGAAATTCTTTGAGGCTCCAGTTCAGTATGCCCTGGGAAGCCGAAATGTAGATCACTGTCGAGGTTATCTACATACTGCCACCAGCAGTGAAGGTGCCTTGCTGGCCCTCACTCTAAACGTTGCATTTTAGAGCTGCGGAGCTGTGCTTTCGGTGGTTGTTCCATGGGTTTTGAGGATTTTCCCTCCAGATCCATTTTCCTCTCTCTTATCCATGAACTAAATTTATGTTGTGCTTATCGGCATTGAAACTGAATTTTGCATTTTAGAGCTGCGGTGTGGTGCTTTCGGTCTTTGTCATATGTATATATTTTGAGCACACGCTTTCGAGCTACATTTTCTTTCCGTATTTACTTTCATGTATGAATTAAACTCATGCCATATGAAATTTCTAAGCTGAAGGTAGAAGCGCTCGTTATTCAATTGGACATTCTAGAAACATGCCAAACTGTAATAGCTGTGAAGCACACGGGTCTGCAAGATGCCAGGCGAGCGCTGGCGGTACCGGACATGTCCAGTGCAGGAGTTATCGACCATATTGAGTACCGGTGTTATTGACCATGTTAAACCTTAAAAGAACCTTTATTTATTCCAACACGTTTTACCGATGGGTTTTAAATGCTTTACGACTACTGATGTGGTGAGGGATGTGAGGAATGTGTGGTTTAAACTTTCTTTTCCAAGGGAAGTACTCCGCAGTCGCGTGAAAGCCCCACCTGAGCTGAGCACAGGGGTTATCGGTCATGTTGAGCACAGGGGTTATCGGTCATGTTGAGCACAGGGGTTATCGGTCATGTTGAGCACAGGGGTTATTGGCCTTGTTGAGCACAGGGGTTATCGGCCATGTTGAGCACAGGGGTTATTGGCCGTGTTGAGCACAGGGGTTATTGGCTATGTCAAGCACAGGGGTTATCGGCCTTGTTGAGCACAGGGGTTATCGGCCTTTTTGAGCACAGGGGTTATCGGTCATGTTGAGCACAGGAGGGATGGTCATGTGGAGTGCCGGAGGGATTGGTCATGTGGAGTGCAGGAGGGATTGGTCATGTGGAGTGCCGGAGGGATTGGTCATGTGGAGAGCAGGAGGGATTTGTCATGTGGAGTGCAGGAGGGATTGGTCATGTGGAGTGCAGGAGGGATTTGTCATGTGGAGTGCAGGAGGGATTGGTCATGTGGGGTGGAGGTAATGGTCATGAACATAATTAAAGAATAAAAAATATTAAAAGCTATCATACGAAACGGTTGCCTACCAACCATATCGTATGAATTTCTTTTAGACAAAGTATTTAGTGAGAGTACAATAATAGCAACAGAAAGACCGTTTGTAAAATTAATAAGAGCAGAAAGGGGAAAAACAAATGGCCGTCTTTTGGCCTCCAAGAGACATGCCACGAAATTAGTCGTGCTCATTTAATCTCAGGCATCAGGTTTCGCTTATAGTCTCTATGTACGAAACGCAATTGAGTGATAATAAGTTACGTCGTTCGATAGGTTCGTGCCAGACCTTAGGATTTGTACTTCTCAAGGCTGTGTGTTGTACGCTTAGCAGCCACTTCAGGGCTGAGGCAGTCCTTCGAAGTGTCGACGACGTCCGCGGTTGGTCAATTAAAACACCCCGCTAGAGCCCAGAACCCACCCCGCCAGAACCGCCCGAAGCAGGGCACTCAAAATTGCAGAGAGAGGGAAATTTTTGATTGGTGGGGGCAACAAGATATTGGTTTATCTTTTCCGCAATTAGAATGGATAAATGTAAGGGCTTAATTATGGATAGAAAGACTGTGTAGAACATTGGATTCCAACGTTATGTTGTTCAATTTCATTTTGTCGAAACGAGGAAGGCTGCAGGACGTCCCTGGGTGTACGAAGAGGGTTAGCTGAGGTTCAGTGGCTTAGCGCTAAAATATGTGAAGTAGATTTCGGTGTGCGATGGAAGCGTTAGGCTGAGCTTGGTTTGAAAATGAGGTGGCAAAAATAAACATGTTGTTTCTTAGTTTTAGGGGATTACGTGTTTTAACTACACTGGCAAAGTCGTGATCAGTATCATAAGCTTTAATTTAAATTTTATCAGTTTTAATATTATAAACCCGCGAGGTAATACTCTACAACTCGGAAACTAATCAGTAAGAATGTTCATTGGAAATTCATTTGGGGAGCACGCGACATTCGTTCCGAATTTCTAAGGTTCCGTCATTTACACACTGTCTTTAGTGCAGCTGTAGTTTTTTTTTCAACTTAAATTACGGCATCAAATCCTCTGAAGTACATTTTTCGCTTTTGAATTGAAATTCAGGAGCTTTCAATTTGAAATTGAGCAGGTTTCAAAAACTACATTAACCACGTGTTCTCAAACTGTACCCGATATCCCCCTTCGCCTCAATTCTTTAAACATTTTTGTTCATGACGCACCCAGCCGTCTGACGGCGAACAGGTGATGCT
The DNA here is from genome assembly GCA_014899125.1 of Orchestia grillus. Lineage (NCBI taxonomy): Eukaryota > Metazoa > Arthropoda > Malacostraca > Amphipoda > Talitridae > Orchestia > Orchestia grillus. The sequence goes on from VOMN01074188.1 coordinate 26,294, forward strand.
CGCGGTACACAACGTGAGACAGTTCTTGTATGAATATGCAACTCATCAAAGGAAATCATGCCCGAAATTTTTCATCATCCCACGTTTGAAGCATTTCTTCTGAATGGGGTTTTCTGTGCCGGAGAAACCGTACAGCTCCATTGGCTGACTGTCGACGCAGCCTACTGCTGCTTTTTTTGCTCATCCAGTGAAATTTGGCTCATTTTCCATCGAAAAATTGTGCTCCAGTGCAGTTTTATCTCGAGCTGGTGGCTGCGGAAGGCAGCTCTGGCAGATTAGATTCAAGAGGTGAACTAGCTTCATTTTTGAGCAAACAATTGATATTATCAGCTCCTTTCATAGGAATGCAATAAGCTAAAAGGATCATTTCGTTTTCCATTCTATAAAAAATAAGGAAAACGACGAATAAATCTTGAAAAATAAACGTCAAAAAGGCCTTGAATGAAAAGTTCTCCATGACTGGATCCAGTTTTCCACCAGAAAAAATGGTTTGCCACTAGCTCGATGACGCGACTTTCACGGGAGGTTTTCAAGAGATCTCAATCGTAATGGAATTCACGTTGGGCATGAAGTCAAACCCCATAAGCTTTTAAAGGTATTGCCAGCTTTATTATTATCCAATATCGAAATTCGAAGCTCATAAAAACGTTTTTTTATTTCAGCGTACACCTTTATTCATTGTTTAATTCAACCGAACACACAATAAATCCTAAAATACGTCATATTATACACTTACGCATTTCAATGAGTTTTTTCATCTTTGAAATAAAACGTTAGAATTAGATGCAATCTTCACAAATAATTACAAGGTTATGAAGAGAGCGATATTCGTCACGAGTCAGCGAGGCGTGAGGAGTGACGGTGGGAAGGTCCAAATCCTCGTAGCTCAGGACGCCGGCCCTACATGGCCACAGGGCGCGAGGGTGCGGCATCTACGTAAAACTTCAGGTTTCTTTGCAATCTTAAAATTAGACTGAAATTTGCAAATATCTAGCGGCAGCGCCCGGGCGGAAGCGAAGTGAGCTGAGCGCATACGCTTTTTAGTTTCTGGCGTCTTTGTAGTGTTGCCATATGAGGCCAAATTTTGAACGTACGAGAGCAGAAAATCGTCTGCTGTACGCTGTAGTTGTAAAAGAAATGTACCGTTCAAGGTGAGAAGTAAATTAAGAGTAAAAAGGCACTCGTGGATGGTTTCCTGAGGTAGGATGAAAACTAAACTTATTTGTGTTTTTTTATTAACTTCTGTACGAAGAATCTTGAAAAATGTTTGATTGTGCTTCCTGAGACTCAAATTTTTCTGCATTTTCGGTATATCCCGCGAGTTATAGGTTGTCTGGGTGGCATTAAGAGAATGAATGGAATCGATTTGAAACCCTGATGAAATCATAAACATAATAATTAAGTATCAAAAATGTTCAAAACACATCACAAAAAACGATAGCATACCAACCTGGTCGTATGAATTTCTTTTGAGGTGGGTATTTACAACTAGATATGTTTGTACAACTTTGATACTAAACATTTCTGCACAAGCTGAATTGATTTCGTTCTCGAAGCCGAAATTGTTCGCCATTCCGATATAATTCATACTCGAGCATAAGGAAACTAAACTTACTTTTGATTACTTTCCACACGTTAAGTACTCCCGCCCAACTATTTTTTGAGAGGACTCAATTCATGTTGCGCTCTTGCATCACAACCTCCAACAATCACACCCCACTACTTTGTGAGGATACTTCAGCTTTTTTTTATGTTACGCTGTTACATTACAACTGTCAACGAATCGCGTTGCCCCGGTCAACCCAGAAAACATTGAGACTGCAATTTCTGCTGGAATGCAGTCTACTCAAATCCAATTCGAGTCGTGACCAGAACTCTCATTTCCTGCTTAATAAATCCGCAGTGTATTAGACTTCTATTTTGGTTCTACCCTCCTGATCTAATGCCTTGGGGCAATCGGTGTCCAATCACAGACCGCGGGGTTTATTCTAGCCGGCGAATCCAAATGTATTCAGTTTTTATAATCAGTTTTTGACACTTCTGGCCTCGTCCATTCGACCACCATTCGATTGTTGGACCAGTGCAGAATTTTATTTTGGCTATGTTTCTTCTCTGATGAAGGCACAGGATAGGCAATAGGGTTAGGTTTATACATACAGTAAGGTTTGTCTACCGCATGGTATAGAACTGGTGTAACCAGAGAGCCACTGTTAGGTTACATCAGCTCTTGACAGGCCTTCGGGACTTCTATAATTCGTGGTGACTTTAGTTCTTTCACTTCTCGCAACCTCTTCACTATCTCGTCTTTGATTTTTCTTTCTCTCCCTTTTTCACTTGTTATATTTATGCACGAGGGATCTAGTGTGCAAACACACTTTGTGCATAGATTCCTGGTTTTTAATACTTCATCCTAAGCGCAGCACCTTCTCCCGCTATGATTGAATCGCATTTCATGGGGCTAGGGAGCTGTAAATCATCTAATTATAAAATAATGCTTCCAACATCAAGTTGTGTGCGAATCTTGCAAAATGAACGCTCTCTTGTTCGTCTCACTGCTTCATGACGGTGTGCTTCGATCCGTTCGTTCAGTACATTACCGCTTCACCTCTTTCTGTGCAGCGATTTTGCCTTTTTTCTAAGTGTGAGTTCGAGTCATCAGTTTTAAGTAACCGCGATTTTAGCAACGAAAAATTGAAGCCTGTCTCTCTCACCTGCCCCTTATTATTGAGCGATCGAAAATTGATCCGAGTCGTCCATACATTGCCATTGGTCCCCTACAATGGTACGATAGCTCTTATTATTAAAGTTTCCGAGCAAAGTTCGATCACAATGTCATTGAATTTTCACATTCGCAACGTGAGTTTCTCATTGAGACTTTATGGAACCTTATTTACTCGCAGTCACATCGATCTCACTCAATGGTGCGCCCTACCTAGACTGCCTCAGAACTCTCATCATGAATTCATGCTATGCCTGGCGCTGCTCAGAATACAGCTTGTATTTGACATCCTCCTACATTTTGCTGTTTACTCAGAGAACTTGACTTGTTCGCTGACCATTTACCTTGCTCAACAATTGAGTGACAGCTCCTGTTCAATTCTCCTGTTTTCGTCCTCTAGTAACTTAAATCCGTTCAAATTCACGTAATTCATTTTTAACGCAAGATTATAGTGATAGTGAATGTTGCAAGTTTAAGGCAAATTTAGTTTGAACACCATATTTCCCAATATTTTCCACCGACAACAGAAATGTTTCCATTTTTTATTGAAGAGGATGAAGTTTCTCCAAATATTCTTTTTCTGCCAATGTTACAAGCTCGATATAACTGACCTGCTTTGCTGTACGCTCATTTTTCATCCATAAACAGAGTAAAACTATTTTGTTTTGTTTCGCTGACGCCCATCTGCAACCAAGATGTTCAAGTTGCTATCCATTCGAAGTCAAAGCAATGAACATACATTTAAAGTTTTCTATATTTCTCATCAACCTCTAGAGGGAATTCTCACTTCAAAAGATGCTTTCGTGATAAATGATTCCTTGATGAACTCAATCCTGCACTATTCCTTACTGAACGGGAAACCCTAAACAATGACCAGCTGCAACCTTTTGTGAATTTATTTTGTTGCTACAAATTATGATCTGAATCTCATTTGATGGTTCACCGAGTAATTGTAAAATTCTGGGACAGCAACGACCCGCGTACACCGGGTGGGCGTGGCCGG
>VOMN01074189.1:0-13852 GCA_014899125.1 Orchestia grillus
AATAACCGCTCTACTGTCGTCTCCAAATAGAGCGATGGCTTAGTTCCAGGAAACAGCCGCTCTGTAGTCGTCCTCTATAGAGAGCGCTGGATTGGTTCCACTAAACATCTGCTCTACACTTGTGCTCCGCACAAATTTAGCAGTATCAACAAGAACGAGCATCAAATAAGCCGGAAATTATCGTGTTTTAAGAAGCAAATAAGAAGAAAAAGCGGTGCCTTGCTGAACCCAACCGATCTATCACTTTAAACGTATGGCGACTGAAGGCAGTCATGAAAAAATTTGACTGCAATTCATGCCAAATTGTTGGAAAGGCAAGGAAAATCCATCACAGCTTGGCTTTCTTTCAGAAATTGCACACTAACGAAAATTTAAAAATCTTGACAATGGCTGGTGAAAATTCAGTATTTAGGCCTTATACGTGTTAGGTGTCTAAATTCACCAAAATGTGTGAATACATAAATTATTCATCCTATACACCGAATGTTTCTGTCCTGCCCAAGAAAACTAACCATAACTCAGGCAGACTCGAAACAGACTGCTGCCTGATGGATGGCTCAGTGTTATTATTTTTATTATAATTGGTTCGTTTAAAGCTGAAGCCATGCGTATGGAATTGGATCCCGTGAGAACAAAAAGAAGAGACCATTTAATATGGAATATGATTGAAACGAGGAATACAGCTATGCACAAGGGGCTTCCCCACACCAGTTCCCTTCGCATAGAAACAGGAAGTTAGTAAGTAGCAGTAAAAATAACAAAAAAGATAACCAAGATAATGATAAAATTGAGAAAAATAAAGTGATCACGAAAGATAGAAGTCCCAAAGGCCTATTGATAGCAGAGGTACTCTATCAGTGCCCTCCTGGGGATGCCAGTCTCCATAGCGTACCATAATAAGCCTAACAAACCTTACCCTGTTCTTTTTCCTTTTGTGCTCAAATGATGAATAGTTTCCAAAGATAGAGGTTTCTCTTCAAATATTAGCAAAAGTCAGTCATTGTAATGTAATTTGACTATAAAACGCATATATTCTGCCTGATATGGGGAAGAATTATTTTCGGCTAAGCTTCGGGAACTGCAGAGCTTTGGAGCATGAGACTTCATAAGACAGGATTTCCCTGACGCCTTCAACTCTTCAACGTACGGCCTCGCGAAATCTGGCGGTGCATTCACACGGTCTGTGTCACCGACAGTGACCGTGTGAATGTAACAACCACGGCCGAGAGATATCTCGGGATAGTTCGTCAAGAGGTTAATGACGCCTTGAAAATACACGGGCTCGAGCGCGATAAAGTTAGACACGGTACGCAAGTGTCATGGGGTTTGTTGTCAGGGAAAACTCCATCGTTATCGAAAATAAAACAGAATTTTGGTCCAGTGTCGGGCGTGGCTTGGAAGGTTAAGTCCTCACGATCAGTGTACGAAGCTAACATAGGTGTTCCGTGAAGTAGATCTTTGGGCGAGAAGAGTGGAATCAGCCTGTACGAGCGTGGAAAAACGGAAAAGCGCGCTAAGGGCGTGGCTATGGGGATTGAGAAAGAATTTGAACGGGGAAGTAACATGAGTAAGGATGCAAGGTAGGTCTTGAGAGGACTTGGACACGATCACTCGGCCTGCGTGCCCCAAGCAATGGATTTTTGGATACCAACTCAGTAAAAGGAAGACCGGATTAGACTTGGTGTAGGAAACCAGGGGCGAGTTGCAAGCATACAAGCTACCTGCAATTTACTACATATCAACAAGCCTTGCAGCAGTAAATTTTCTGTCATTTTCGGCCGAGAAGTTCAGCTTGATGCACTGCACCGTCTCTCAACACCGACAATCCCAGCCACCTCACGGAGGAGCGCTAGAGGCTGTTCGTATCTGACAGCCGGCCGACAGCTTCTAGTGTCCCCAAAGCATTCTCGAAGCATCAAAAGTGACGCTCATAGATGTACTTTACCGACAATCATTACCAGTAAAATTCAAGCGCGGAGAAACCTAGGAGCCAGCGGTGGGAGATTGGAGAAAGGTGCCAAAGCTGGTCAACATACAATACTCAATAACGAGTTCGGAATTTTGAGAATTCACCTAATAATCTTTGCGAGCGTAATACGCGTTAAACTTAATTCACTTCAAACCGAAACGTACCATCAATAGAAATCCATAATCTCCGAATTGTAGCTGCCGGAACTACACGTGTGTCACCTGCTTAGCAAGTTACTGAAGAAGCCATTAGAGTCCCTGCATTAGAGCAAATAATGCATCAGCAGCTTCAGCAAAACCACCATCACGCAGAAGAAGGTGCGGCGGCGTCGTGCTACGCGGTTGCCTCCCTCTGAGGCCGCTATACTTAGGAGGTGAAGGAACGTCACTGCACCAGCGTCGGTTCAAGTAAGAAGCAGCAGTTCTCCACGGCAACGAGTGTCCAGTAACCATTAGTGGACTAATAGATACGTCACTGAGATATATCAGGTACCGAGGTACTTTTTACGAATGGCACTTGAACATATTATGTTGCGCTCTCTCGGTGCTTGATGTAAATTGGAGTAATTATTAGTTTTAAAAATGTTGCTATTGTGTACCTTTAAAAATTAGGCCATTCACAAAGTATTCCAGGTATTTAGAAGTGCCTTGTCTAGCGTTTACCGATCTATCATCGGGACTTTCTTGCAACATATTTGTGCAGCGCAACTCCACTTATTTTCTGCGTAGTGACCTGGGCTGAAGATTTAAACTCCTCTTTTTAATGGTCTCCGTAACCACGTAGCTTGTACGATTTCCTCGATTTCTCACGACAATTATTAACTTCCGCAATTTCTCACGACAATACATAATTTCGGCGATTTCTCACGACGATACCTAATTTCCTCGATTTCTCACGACAATGCCTAATTTCCGCGATTACCCACGACAATAGCTAATTTCCGCGATTACTCACGACAACACCTAATTCCCGCGATTTCTTACTACAACAACTAATTTCCACGATTTCTCACCACAATAACTAATTTCTGTTATTTTTCAGAACAATAACCAAGTATTCATTGAGCTAACAGAGCGTCCCTGCGGGACTGACGGGTTCCGACGAAACTTGATGGCTTGTTCTGTGTATTCGAAATATTTGAAATTTTATATTCTGTGACACACTTATAACACGTAAGGTGATTTACGCGTAAATTTATTTTAAATTCGCCTCATTTCTAGACCAAAAAGGTGTTTGTATGTTTATTTTGAGGTGGACTGAATCTACCTCTCAATCCCGGTGATCTTGCTTAAATTCATGCGATCTTTTTAGTCATAAATTGTTGGTGAAATTTCAATTCTCACCATAAAATATTGCTCACTGTCTGCTCAACATTTTTATCCTTCACTCATCATCGTTAAGGGAATTATATTTTTGTTATTTTCCTTTTGGTTTGCAAATATCGTTTTTTTCCCGTTTAATTAGTGAATATGTAACAACAAACTTCACCTCGTAATGCTCCCTGAGTGAGATAACTCGGAGTAACATTTTCTACTTTTTTTATTTGGTCACGTGATCATGTCTACAGAGGTTTCTTAAAAGAGTGCTACAACAGCTTAGGCACTGATTTAGTTGCTCATTAAATGTCGTTTGAATTGTTTTCAAGGTTTATTACGAATAACATTAACGTCCGTACTATTTACTTAGGATTGCGATACTTAGCACTAAGTATATTTAATTGTGCGATATTTAATGGTTGGTACATGATCTATCGTAGTGCGGTAACACTTGTTTTCTACACCCAGTACATGCTAAAAGAACGTTGAAATTCCACAGAGACATTTTCAAACGCATATCTCTAATAATCAAAGCATCAAATTCTACCTACTAAACGCACCACATCAAAGATGAAAGGACAAATAATGTTATTTCCTTTATATGTCCTCTAATTCGTGGTAAATCTCACGAGGGATAATACGGGGTGTCCCACAAAAAAGTACATCGGAGTTTGAATTGTTAGGACTGCAGAAATGTTATAGCTAATTTAATTCTGTAACAAACATATTATTTGACTACTATTTGTCGTTTTAATGGTGACAACTTCATTTCATTTCTACCAACGGTGTTGTTACACTATCGTTTTTAATATGTGCTATCTAAAGTATGTTTGCGCAAGGTATTTTTCTCGTTTTTTCAAATGGCTATGCTGCTTGGAGATGCTCGATCAGGGAAACTCTGTGCAAATAACTCCTGGACTTGTTTGATGCTTCCAGTTGATATCCAAGTTTGAACCACAAATACTCGTTGCTCCTTAGTTAGCTGCATAACAAAAGGTGGTTTTGTAGCAGATTTATTGGGATGAATGAGTCTATAAAATACACATAAACATACCTTTTTATCCATGCAACTGGTAGCCTAAACACCTGTTCGAATAACAGGTTCAAATAGTCGAATAACATGTTTGTTACAAAATTTAATTAGCTGTAATATTTCCGCAGTCATATCAATTTGAACTCCGATGTACTTTTTTGTGGGACACCCTGTATAGTTTTCTGTATTTGTGATACGGACTGCCTTTTCTGACGCGGTCTCGGTGATTACAAGGACGTACCCGAGAATCTGGACTATGGAAATTTACTCCATCAAATTTCAAAAGATGAGGACATGAAATAACAAAATGCTAGTAGACCCTTCAGTACAGCAGCGTTCTCTCACACAACATGGATGAGGGAGACAAAGGGATCCCCCGCCCTCCTCCCCAGCCAGCCACCACAGGGTCCTGTGACGCTGTGTCGTGTCGCTGCCTGGCTCCTGCCCGCATGATTTGAACCTCCTCTTGTGTTAGTCTGTCTTCGCCAAATACAAAATTTTCGGTAGAATTGAAGTAATACCATGTTATATCTCTGATGCAAACACTTAAGATAGAAATAAATATAAAAATAAACATACACCCACGCAACACTCTGTATTAAATGTTATGCATAGATAGATACGTATAGTTGGCACAAGCGGATTCCGTTCTTCTGAACTCTAAATTCTAAATTATATATGTCAAATTCGGAAGACATATAAACAAAGTTTTCTTCGCATAGATAGATACCAAAGGTATTATTAGAACAGACTTTTCCACCTCTTTTAGGGTAATACAAAAAACTTGAAAATCTTTAATGAACCTTAGTTCATTACTTGGATGTAAAATATTTGTATATTTACCGCAGAAAACACGTATTCAAGATACCGCGACAAAAATTTCCAAGATACTCGCCGCACAAATTCCAAGTTCAGCTCCAATGTTTTTAATTTCCGTCAATTTAATTATTGGGAGATCGGAACACCGTAGGGCAAAGCACGCAGAATTATGAAAGTATAATTTCGCATGAGGTAATCAATGCAGTTGAAGGCTCGGTCTCCCTAATTTGTGATGAATTACCGCTCTTTGTCCACGGTACAGCTGCTAAACAGGTTTGAATATCGCCCTGAAGAGCTAGTTTGTCTCTTAATTTGTTGCTTTAAAAGAGGAGTCGCGAGGTTAAAACTATGGAAATACCATGTAGATCTCCGTTTATTTTTGTATTTCACGAACTGCACGTGGCGGCTGTCCCTGAAAGCTCCAATGATGAGGCGCTCAGAAGTTACGCCGGCAAGGCGGCCAGTTCTTAACACAACTCGAGTCGACTGAAGCGGGGTATTTTCGGACAGGCTGGATGAACTCAATTGGTACAGGGCTTCAATTAACAAAGCATTTGCAAAAGCAATTACTGCCTATTCAAGCTCGGGGACTGAAGGTCTAACGCTGATTCAGCACATAAGACATGTTTAACGGGAGAAACATGTGCGACTGATACGTTGTGTGTAGCAGAAGAAACATATGTTACAGAATAACAGATACAACTCATGTAGCAGAAGAAACATGTAACAGATACAATATATGTTACGGGTGTAACAGTCGCAACATTTGCAACAGATGCAAGAATTGTAGCATGTGCAACATACGTAACAGGTTCAGTATATGTAATAGATGCCATAATTGCATCAGGTGCAAAAGATGTAACAATTGCAACATGTGCAACATATGTAACAATTGTAGTGTGTGAAACAGATTTATCATTTGTAACAGATGCAACATATTTAAGAATATTGCAAAAAAAAAATAAACTGCATCAGGCTCCCACGAATTGTTTTTTCAGAGTTCGCCTTGGTTTTTCAGTAAAGAACGTTTATTTGCAGTGATCGAAAATTACACGCTAGTCTTAATTAAGAACCGTAAGCCCAAATTGTGAAAATTGATTCGAACTCAGCGAACGGACCTTGAATTCCACCAGCGAGATCACAAACACATCAGCGGTGACACAAAACCATTTTGAGTGGAGTTATTCCATCGCACATAAATGCCCGAGCTCAGTCTCAGGGGCGACGGGTACAGAACTCTGAAGCTTCTAAAAATAGCTTTGCTCTTCATGCCTCAAAAACGTTCCTGCGAAAACGAAAGTACAAGATTTTCTTATGCCTTTTATTGCTCTAAAGTTGCCTTAAGTTTATCAATCGGTGTAAGTGTGCAAGTAGAAATCTCACGTGCCGCGTGAACAGTTTCTCAATAACCGCATGGTGTTCAAATTGAGATACACTCGATGCCCCGATGTGTTGCTGACCTACTACCATCTACCCTCAGCAGTCCACCATTAATTCCTGGAAGCTTCTGCTGCCGACGAGCAAGATTTGTGCTTTTCAATTTCTAAAATTAAGTGTTAATTGTTTTTTCTCTCGTGAAACTACTTTTCAAAATGTCCAAGGTCATTGTCAAATCTCTTTTTCTACGAAATATTGACATTAACCTCTGCAGTCAAATCGTTCAATTTTAAGATTTAATTTTAGCATTGTATTTGTTTCTCTGCTCCTTCTTTTTCGTAAGATAATGCGTCTGCCAGCAGTTTTCTTGATGCTATTTTTGTGAGCAAGATTATTTTGTAAAGATATAAATGAATAAATGCAAATGTTAGCTTCCACCTCTGACACTAGCGTGTAAAATTAGCACACAAAAAGCCGAGCTGGTTGGCTTCATGAAAAGCAGAGTGAAAAGCATCAAAATTTTATTCGACCTTAAAAAAGGCGCAATTAAAGTCGACAAACTGCGACTAAAAGATGCCTCACGAAACTTTACAAAGAATGCGCCTTCGTTAAACGTGGAAAACACATTTTTTGGCAGGTGGCACCTCTTCCTTTGACACGAATTTTGGCATAAATTTTTGGCGTGACGTCTGTTCTCCAGTGTCGGTCCTGAGAAGTTTTTCTGTTTGGAGCTTCAGGCAGTTTATTGTGCAGTGCGACGCAACACATATAACAATTGCAGGAAATAAAAATATTGTATATCAAAGGAACGTGCCTTTCGTTGTTTGGTTTCGATCCAACATCGGGCGACGTGCGACCTAAAAGATCAAATAGAGGAACTACGACTATGCAAGGATCTTTCCATTATCTATTTTGAAAAAAACTTAGCGCTGAAACGACCAAATCTCGTTAACACTTTTCGTCAAATATTTAGCAAGCCTCACAAAGACCATCCTTCCTTTTCTCATCTCCATGATCTTATTTTTTTCAATTCAACACTCGTTTTCAATCTAATATTCTCAATCAATCCAATACTCGCTTTAAATTCAATACTCACTGTCAATCAATAGTAATTTTCACTCCAATACCCATTTTCCGTCGTTGAGCAGGGATGAAAAAAAATTCATCGATCACCGTTCAGACCAACAAGGAAAGCATATTTTTCATTTGTATCCATTTTTTAAAGACCGGTTTGCTTCAGAATTGAATTTGTAGTCCACTTTGTCTATCAAGATACACTCGTAAAGCGCGGCTGCATGTAACTACGGCAAGAGCCTGAACCTAGACGTAGTAGCTTAATTTTACAATGAGAGCGTTGCAAAAATTCTAGGGCTCAAAATAACTGCAATAACTGCCACTCAAAGAAATGAAGCTCATTTGCCCATGAGCGAGTTAAAATTAAAGTCTGTCATAATCTTTACGACATAATTTAACGGAAAAATATTTCAATTTATAAGAATATGCAAGCTTTAAGCTCAGAAGAAAACATTTATTTGACTGCCTGTTTTATTATTTCACGAATGTAATGTGTCACTGACTCGGAAATAGAGTGTAAAAAGTTTGAAATTTTAATATAAACAAATTTTAAACATCGTGCAGTAATTTTCAATCTCACTTCACCCCACTTTTTGGCGAATTTGCCTAATGTCCTGCAAAGAAATAGAGAACTAAGAGTAAAAAGTATTCATTCCCTTCGGAAAGCAGTAATTTACAGTGGCGTCTGCCATCGCTACTGGCAACAAAAACTGCAGAGGCCGCAAGATTAAACATCCATAAATTCAGGTCACTCGTCATTTCCGTTTGATAATTTTGCACTGAATTTTTCGCTAAACACAAACACAATAATGAGAGAGAGGAGGTTCTTTATTGGTAGAAAGCAAATTTAACTCGCTCAGAAAGTAACCTTCCTATGTACTCTACGATCCAAGGGCCAGTTAGTGAGCGCCAGTTAGATGACAGTAAACTGTTGTGGCACAACGCCTCAACATGTCATCTTTGTCTTGTTCTTAACTTGAAACCACAGTTTATCGTGTTTTTTATGACTGAAAAAATAGTCATTTTCACACCACAGTTTTACTTTCGTTGTCAGGTCAATGAACTTTCAAATTTACCTATTTCCAATACATTTGATACTGTATTAATATTATTCAAGTTCAACGCAAAATCTATGTTTCATAGGAATGCCAGTCATTTTCTATTGTTTTAGAATATAGGAAATGGTATTCAATGGCTAGAAACACAAATCATATTACATAGTCTTATTCTTTGGAAAGAGTTCAAAACAGTTTCCGCAAAACTGGAAACGGTCAATACAGACTCCACCAACACACGGAAGCTTTCCAGCCTGTCGAAATCATCAATGTCTGTCGACAAATTGGCTTCCTTCTTCTTGCTTTTGGATTGCATTTAAACTCTGCTACCAACACAGTGGGTGAGTTCTAGTGAATGCAATCGTATCCATCCCGCTGCGTCAGATATGGATTCTACGTACTGATATCTACACGTTGGATAGTTTATAGCCAATTTGCATTCTTCTCGTGTCTTCTGGATTACATTTTAAACTCAGGTTGTCGCAGCGGACAAAGGTCCACAATTTCATCACTTTTGCAGGCCCTCCCTGGCGTGCTGACGTGCCTTTCAAAAATTCAGCGCGCACGAGGGAGATGGTGCCACTTGGGTGAGAGGTGCACGGGCTCTTGGGTCAAGTTCTGCTGGGAGACACAACTGACTTGCATGTCCATGTAGGTATCATATTTATCATAATTCTCAACGCCGACCTGACCCACACCAAGACCTAGGTATCCTAGACGCCGACCTTTATGTATTCGGTCACACACGTCATTTTTTCAAAACTTTTCGTAATTGTTAGTTATTAAAACGCTGATGTTAGCACTATTTGACTTTTCATTCCAAAAAAATAATTGGTATGTTTTTTGGTGCCATGATCACATCTTATTTTCTTCATATTTTGTACCATGTAACTTGATTTTTGGTATCCTTTGGTATTACATAATCGTCATTGTAGGCCAGTTGCATGACGTACTCTGCACTAAGAAATAATTTTCAAACTTGATGCTAAAATTCTTTCCATAACGAGTTACGCTCTATGGAATTGTTGACACAAGTTGAATGGCGTACGAATAGCTCGCAGACTGCGACCAATTTCGCACCCACCATTTAGGCCTGAGCGCAGAGGGACTCGGCGTCATCACCCGCTGCTGCAACACCGCCTTCATCTCGAGAAGACCATCTTCTGAACTCCTTTGATTAGCCTTCAGAACGTAAGTAATGAGGTGCTGCCCATCTAATTTCCTTTCAAATCTTACTCGTTGATGGGATAGTGGGACATGTATCTTCAGATCAAAAAAGCTGTTCATTAAACATTAGTTTAATTTAGTCTCATAGCGAGCCTGTTAGCTCAAAATGAAGCGCTGCAGGTGCGCCATGAGTGCACTTACTAAACAGTGATTGCCTTCGTGAATAGCAAATGTTCATTCTGAATAATCAAGTGCTTTTGATTTGAAACAAACGGGTCTGCCTTAGAAATAAGTTGCATTGACTTCACAATATGCCTTGCTTGGTCCTCAATTAGGAAATCTTAATTTAGATTGAGACGCTTTTAAACCACATCGAATGACTTTGAAGTTCACTTTGAGTTGTACCAAACAATTTAGCTTCCTAATTTTTTGTGCTTTCCGCTATTGTTACGACGAGCTTCTTTTTAAATCTTGTGTCTTTCAATCGAGCAGTAAAGAACTATTTTTCCAATGTAATCATGTTTAGATATTATAGTCACATTCATCAGTCCTATAAGACCCCGAGGCGCCGCTTACCACACATAGAGTTGTACTAACACAACTAAGGAGCTCTCAGATAAACTCATAAGTCGAGCCGTGTTAGTTCACCCGAGTTATAATCTCTGCCTCTAATTAGGAGCCTGCTTTGATCCCTTGATCTGATTCAGGCCTGTGAGTGACGTTAATGAGTTTTGTTGTGAGATTTGTTTTCATAGCTGATACAAGGATGGAGCACCCAATGGACTTCCGTCTGGTTTTTCGACTGAGTTTATAAAGATTACAGGATTTTTAAAACGCTATATTATACCTGAAAATGACGGGTGAAGTCAGAGAAATATTTTAAAGCAGAATTATTATTGGTGTGATTATTATCTGGGTAGAATGAACTTGAGCAAATTTACAATTAGAAAGGAAATGTGGTAGCAATATTGAGAAATTATCGTAGAAAGTTCTTGCAATCGAGTAAAATTTCTCATGAAATTTTCAGAAGTTATCGCATGATGTGTGAATTGAAATATATAGAATTTTACCCGACTTGTGTCGTAAGCTTTATCTTTTACAGCGCTAGATTTAACATAAAAATAAATCAAAATGATACTTTGGAAAGCTTATGCACTGTTCCAATTTTCCAAGACTTCACACAAAATTAAAAAATTAACTAAAAATTAATTAAGAAGAATTAAAGATTCAAAAGAATTAAAATAATTTAAAAATTCTCGGGATAACTTCCCCCTCACGTTCTGAGTGTCACGCCAAACAAAATACGCAAATCACTTTTCCGGAAAAGCAGTCGTTTTCATACGATCCGAAATTCAGAGGGTCCGGGATTCGATTCCTCAAGCGGAGTGCTGTCCTCACGAAAAGAAGATTAAACACGATATTCCCGGGAAAGCGGCACTCCAGTGTAGCCTGGAAGGATGACCCCTAACTACTTCCAAGGGATTCAAAGGTGGAACTGAATGCAATTTGAAATTTAGTTTAAGTAGCGACAAAAAATGATAGTCTAATGAAAAACTGACTTCCAAATTGAACTTATGAGACCAGTGAGCTCTTTAAAAAATAGCTCGACATGTAACAGATGGTTCAATAAGTAAAAAATGGGCTAATAGGTAACAAATCTGTTAATATGTAATAAATGGATAAACATATAACAGATGGTTCAATATGAGGTGCTTTGTGAGAACGTGCACCACTTTGAGAGGCTCGCACCCCAACCGTTCACTTCTTCTCGAAAACGTGACAATGGGTCCATTAGGCCTGAAAAAATTTTCATAGCGATAGTTTTCATAGTTTCATAGAAATCGTTAGAATTAAATCTGTTGCAGTGACTAATTCATCTCAATGCCGCCTGAATTTCAAAGATGGGAAGGGAAATTCGGGGAAAATTATCGCAAATGAAATGAGACAGCAAGGTTTTTTAGCTTTCTTTCTGAGCTTCAGTCATTATATATCCGTCTTTCTCATCTTATCTTTGACCAGAGAAAGGTAAAAATTATATTAAGTTAATGAAGTTCCTATCTAAAAATCAACCGTTAGAAAAGTTGTATCTGAAAGACTATTCATCAACGTAATTGGTCGCGAATTCTTGTTCACTGTTTGCTTTTAGTTGAAACTGAGAAAAGTTCTGCAATTGCGGGAGACAATCTGACGATGCTTCTTCTGAGCGATAAAGATATTCTTCCACTGAAAAATGTTAAACACTGAGAAAAAGAGCTGAAAATTAAATCCGTCAGTAGTTGACTTAACATGATTAATATATCTTCCTTTTCTTGGATGTAGAACTGCTCACCAGCGCAGTTTCACAAGCAGCATAAATTATAAATCGGTACTGAATGCACATGAATATTTTTGTAGAATACCGTTTACGTTAGGGTACGCTTAATGAGTTAGACCATTAATTCGTCTAAAATCTCGTAATGAGAAGCTTGGTGTTTGAAATTTTATTCGTTATATTACTGATTTTTGTGCCCAATGTATTTTTATCGGAATTATTTCATGTTTCATTTTATCGGATTACATTGCAGCCGTGTAGCAGTTACAGATCAAATGAATATATAAAGAGTTCTGTGAATAATTGTCAGAATAGCTGGGATACAGGATGAACAAATTAAAAAAGGTTCATTTCCTCCTAATTTCTACATAGCTACACTTCTACAAACACGATAATAAATCAACTCTCTCAAATGAATTTCTTGCATTGCTCATTAACCCCATCCCTTTGCTTTGTAAATACTTCATTATTTTTCCAAATTGTCTAGCATAGAACTCCCAATCTTTCTCTTGTGTACACTAGATCTCATTCCACTTGTTCGATCTTACCTTTAATTTACTCCCTCCATTAATCCTTCATTATAAGCTTGTATTTTCTCTCTTCTCGCCCAGTTTCACGTAATCCTTGACCGTCTCTTTCATGAATCTATTTCTCTTTCCCTCGGTAAAATCATTTTCCTCTCAAACATTCCCTACTCCTTTCCTCTGACTTCTCCCTCTCGAGGCGGAACTTCAACCCAACACCAGCACCACCGCGCAACTCGGCCAGATTTCGGCATGTTCTCGTCTGGGCTGAATTAATAAAGGACGAAACGACTCGCCTGCAAGCTTGCAGGGGCACCAAAAGTGGTGAGATTGAAGGCTCTTTAGCCACTGTGCACGTACCTGCATTTAGAATTGGGTTCAGATCTAATGAGTGCTCTAGAAAAATTCAGCGACGTGTTTTCAGAGACTAAGAAGTTCGTCTCTCCCAGGAAAGAGGATATTGACTCATTGATTCGTATATGATGAACATGCATCGTTCATTACAATATCTATTAAGTACCGATAAGTGATAGGAACGCACAGCAGCGTCAATGTCACCCTCAACTCTTTTAGAAGTTGAGTGCACTTCCACACTACCCTCCCTTTACTGCTCTAATAAGCTCCAAAATGAATTTTCAGTTGACAAAATTAGACAAATTCATTACAAACCCAAATTTCCTTCAGTTGAGAATTGGAACTCAAACATACGCTTTTCTCACGTCCCGATGGATTATTTTATTAAATGATATTAATTGGTGCTTATCGGAAGCGTATGCTGGAATTATTTCAATGGATTTTGAACGAATGGACGCCATAAATGGATTTTTCCAGCCTTAGAGCCCTCACGCAGAGTAAGCATCCTATTTTAGCTGATATTTATTGTCAACATAAATACAAAGGTTGTGAATTTGAAGCGCATCGCACCGTATTATGCATAGAAACTTCTGTGTCCTTACTCGCTTTTTCTCAACGCTTTGGAAAATAGATTATGAATGATGTTCATGTACGGAAATTTTTATGCCTCTTATTGGGGAAAGACATCGACGCCGGGCACCCTGATTCATGGATTTTTCCTAATGAGAAGCCCCAAAATAGGTAGAAAGGAATTGCAGCGCTCGGTCGCTGTCAAAGCTTTTAGGGTTATGCTTTAAGAATAATTTAGCACTTGGCATCCCCGACTGCACAAGTGATATAAAGGATGTCTCAA
>VOMN01074192.1:0-20130 GCA_014899125.1 Orchestia grillus
TGCTCGTTGTCCTGCAGACCGTCAATGGGGCAGCGGGCTACACCCGGACTGCTCGTTGTCCTGCAGACCGTCATGGGGCAGCGCGCTACACCCGGACTGTTCGTTGTCTCGCGGTCAGGACGCACTTGCGTGATCCTCGATTTCTTCAATTGCGTGCAGCAGAGCACTACAAGCACCCATGCTTTTTACGAAGTGAAATGTCGCTCAAATTGACTGTTATTTTTTTCATGGACGGAAGCCCAAGGGGGCTCACTTGCACTTTGTCCCTCATCAGAGGGCCCCTTGAGGCTAACAGTTTCTGCAATCCAGAGAAGGGAACGAGTGTCAGCACCAGAATCGTTCATACATACATACATCAGCTCACATCTCTTTTGCTTTATAAATTTAAACGATCATACGAAATATTAATATTGGATACGATTTCAACAATCCTCGTTTGTACACACGCGTAGTAAATATCGTACAATCGTTTCTTGAAGATGTAAGAGGGTAGCACGCGAATGCTAAATGGCAAAAACGTTCATCAAATGAGGTGAAATTCATGAAAACTTAGCAGGCGGATATGTAAAGCCAACTAGCAATGGGTTGTCCCCAATGCTTTTTCGTGTCACAAGTCAGAAAAGACTGCCAGCAAATTTTGAAAAACTTATTGCTTCTAAGAACGATAAGAAAGATTACGAGCGATAGACTATACAGTAATCTTGCCGACCTGTCTGTACCCATACACGAGTATTATTTAGATTCTCAGCTGCCTCAGAGAATGCCTGTGGTTTGGCCCAACTATGCGGAGAAAATTAAATAATGTTTCATATGCTGTATCATGAGTGATGATTTAATGCTACTGATGTTAGCATTTAAATTATTAAAGTTATGGAACGCAGGGCTTCTGAATTAACTGTTTTTCTCTTATTTGAATTTTTCCTAAATTTGTCTTCATCATTACGTTGTTTCTGCTATCTAAGATGGAGTTATTTTTGACAATATAGAAATTAAAGAAAGAGGGCTTTCTTATCCCAGCTTAATCTCAACAACACTGGCAGTAGACGGCAGCCGGAGGAAGTTATCCCTCCGGTCGGAAATAGTTGCTCCAAAACAATTGAAAGCCTTTTAGAAAGGATACTTGCAAAACTACTGGTTGTAACAAAAAGATAAACGTTATTCTGTAATTCAGTACATTAAATTGATAATTTAAAGGCATTAATGAATAATATTTTCAGTAAGATAAAGAACAAAAGACAAACTCTACAGAGTTATTAAATTCATGAAATTGATAATGTATCGACAAAAGAAACAAACATATTTGCCACTGTATCCACTAAATACTTGTTATTTATTCTTCAATTTTTTTGAGACCTGTATTAAATTTGGAAGAATTCCTTTTCTTTCTAGGTGTACTTTTGACAGATGTTTAAGCCTGTAATTGCTGCCACCGTCAGCCAAAATAATCTCTTCCATTGATTGTTGCAAAGTAAGAAAAATGTTGTCCAATGTTGATCTCTGTAATTCCTCAAAGCTATCTGTCATAGTCTTCCGATAGCAAATTTTATAGCAACGCTTTTAATTGCATTTCTTTATAATTTACGGGCTGTAGATCTCTCAAGAAGTGCCTGCACTTCTACTCTCCTCTGAGAATCTGTCAAATCTTTTGTCTTTCGGTTATATGTGCACTTTCTATTAGTATCATCTTTATTTGCTATATACTGAGGGTAATTTAAAAACTTTCATATATTATCTGTAAAAGGAAAAAGTCAAACTGATATTCATTTTGCCCTATTATTTATTAAAGATAAAAACTTGTGTTCAACACACTGTGCACAGTCGTCTACTGTACTCAAGTAGAAGTTCGTTAAAAGACACAAAAACACTGAGTTCTCTCCTTGTGTAGCAAATATTTTCGACCGGAGGGAGTAATATTTAGCTTTTAGAGAAGCAGAGCCCAGTAGGTAAAAAAAGTGAACTATTCATATATAATATAGAGCCATGTGCTCCGTCGTGATCAGAGATTTACGAGCGCTGGGCAATACTGTATGCTGGTTGCAGAGCGTATACAGCACAGTATGTAATGTTGAATTTGTAATGTTGAGTAAAAGCGAGAGAGATCACCTCTGAATCTACCGTCATTATCATTGTTGATAAGGCTAATGATACGAACTTTTCTCATTGATATCTTAATTTATTCATCGTAATGTATAGGCTGCCAAGAATAATTTATTTCCTCTTTTAAAGACAGGTGTCATCGTAGGCCATGCTTGCAGAGCGTCGCTGTAGATGAGCAGCAGCAGCGGAAAGTCATATCTGTTTTGGAAATCATTTGCTTGAGCCCCGCTGGTAATTCACGCAAAGATAAAATATGTTGAGCAGATCATCATTTTGGTTAATATGTACATTCTCAGAATTTAGACCCCGAAAAGGATTGCAAAATTATTGACGTTAATTCGAAAACATTTCGGAGACTCCCTCATCATCAGTTTTGCAGAGCAGGAAGCCAGGTAAGAACTGAGAATGTAAAATCTCTCAAAACGCTCTCGAACTTAACAAGACGCATGTGCCAGATTATGAGCGTCCATATATTACGATTATGTTCACTTGTAATTTCAAACTAAAATTTTAATTTGAACATTTCGAATGCCATACGATATACTCGTTTGGAATTTTAAAAAATTGAGATG
This sequence comes from Orchestia grillus, assembly GCA_014899125.1. Taxonomy (NCBI): domain Eukaryota; kingdom Metazoa; phylum Arthropoda; class Malacostraca; order Amphipoda; family Talitridae; genus Orchestia; species Orchestia grillus. The sequence goes on from VOMN01074192.1 coordinate 2,670, forward strand.
GAAGACGTTAGGAATTTTGAAGCAAATTGTTTCTTGAGAAATCAATATATTGACCTAAACTTTTGGTTATTGGATGTACAGCCGCAGTCATCCGTGCATGCCATCCCTTTCCACAGATCACCCCTGCAGGTCAGCCCTGCAAGTCACCCCTGCAGATTCCCCCTCTCCCTGCAGATCACTCCTGCTTACGCCTTTGCGGCGGTGTCCCACGACCGAGTGGCACCCGACTGCTGGGGTTGTGAGGATCGAGTGGCACCCGGCTGCTGGGGTCGTGAGGATCGAGTGGCACCCGGCTGCTGGGGTCGTGAGGATCGAGTGGCACCTGACTGCTGGGGTTGTGAGGATCGAGTGGCACCTGACAGCTGGGGTTGTGAGGATCGAGTGGCACCCGACTGCTGGGGTCGTGAGGACCGAGTGGCACCCGGCTGCTGGGGTCGTGAGGAACTGTAAAGCTGCAGGCTCACGTGGTTCAGTCAGCGACCACGCGCTGGTGACCAACAAGAAGTCACGAGGAGTTCATAGGAGACATCCTAAAATTTCCGTCACCATCAAATACAGCGATATACTTGTAAAAATTGTAATACTTATGGGACGAGCTGAAAAGCGCTGTAGGTTCTCGGACGCTGAGACAACAACTCTATATAACTGTAATGTTGCTCTTAATCACTGCACAGAGCACAGACAGGTGGCTAATTATCCCTTTCGTCATAAATTATCAGTAGCACACTGGTGAACTTACGTGGAAAATAAAACCTGCGGAGAACGAAACCTCGACAAACTCGACAAACTAAATTCGTCAAACTTTGAAGGAACTGCAGTGTTAAATGAAACGATAGAATATAAGAAATTTTGTAACTAATCAAATTTTCAAACCCATCATATTAAACTCTGAACTCGAGTAACCGAATCTTCAAAACAATAAAATGTTAGAATTTTTCCCTTTTTTACTCTCATCTAAAGTAACATCAGTCTACTGTTCAAGCGACTGTCTGATCAGCTCCTCACCCTCATTCCTGCTATCAGGATTTGCTGGTGGTGCCTCCATGAACAGCTTTTCATCGTCAATGAACGATTGCGTTTTTGGTACACGCGTGTTGAGATAAACCGATCTCGAGTCCACTTCCCCTGCTGTATTTTTACGGCAGTGTAAAGCATTGGCATCTTGAATGGCATTTCTGAACGCCATTTTTTATCTAACTCAAACAAAGAATCGCCCTTTGTCCAAGCTTAAAGTTTCTTTCGATCTAACAATCACAGTCAATAGCTGCTTCCTTCTTCATATCACAAAGGGCGTTATCAAAATGTGTTGAGGTTTATTCTAGAGTCTTTGAACTGCGATAAGTTTTTCTTTCGCTTGAACGATTGTTTGGGCATCACATAATACTTCAATTGAGACTTCTGAAAGCGTGTTCTCAGGACACCTTTAATCGATTGATAGAGTGAATAATGACCTAAGTGCGATGCAAGGGTTTCTTTGCCCCATTAGGAGCGTATAATGGTGGCTAATGGTCCGCTAATGGCGGTTGCAGCTCTCTGGTCGGCTGCTGCCATTATATCAGAGGCAGGTGTAGGGTCGCAACGGGAAGACAGGAATGCTGGCAGCAGTCGCTGGAATTTGAAGACTGTCAGCAATTACGGCTTCTTTTCTTGACTACAAAAATTCAATGCTTCCGTCATAATTATATGTAATATGCCTCATAATTAAGCTATACGGCAATAATTATTTGAAAATGTATAATATTCACAACTATCAAAAAAGTTTCAATTAAAATTAGCATTCTTGAACTGCGTTGCAGTTCGGCGAGGCCTGACGCTCAGTGCGAAGGCCTTGACGTTACATGTGGGTTCCTGCGCTAATTCCTAACCTATACGACAACATTATTTGACGGTAAACTCAATTGTCCCCAGTTACATTAATATTCAAAAGGATTTTGCGACACATTTTTGAGAACTTAAGGTAAAACTTTTTCACCTGCAGAAGTGAATCATTGATTGTTGATCCATGCTGCTTGCAGTGCGTGCTTTGACTGCAAAATAAAAGACCAATTTTCAAAATTTCAAGAAACAATTGAATATTTTTACTAGGTAAATCTGCGAGTTTAAATATTTTTCAGGTAAATATCTATCGTTCCCAAGATTTAAACTGTTACAAAAATGTCACCACTTCAAGATCATCAAATTGCGATGTAGTCAATGATACTAGATTATTGCAACCACGCAAGGACTGATTTACGCACAAAATGGAAAGATCTGCCGGCGATGGTTGAAATCACGGACTCTACCTCAACTGTCCGTTGCTACTTAGAGTGCTGTACTCGCGCAGTACAAATTAGTTCGGTGGCAAAAGCAATGGCAGTTTTTAAGGGGAAAAATTTCTGTGGCAGTTTATCAAATTGATGTCTCTCGTTAAAGTTCTGCAATGTCTTAGTGACAAATCCAGACATTTTTTCGGATTATCAAAGTTTCTTGCATAATTTTCGTCAAGATTTGAGCCCATGTTCTTAAGATCTCATCACAAATGTTTTTCTTAATCAGCTTCATAAACGTATCAATACCATTACACAACAAAATCTGTTCGGAGTGCACTTAAAAATAAAGCAGTGAAAAGAACTTGCATGAAGTGGTTTTTCCGTTTCCGAGGTGAGGATTTCTGTTTGAAAGATAAGCTAAAAGAAGATCTTCCAAAAACACTTGATACCGATGTGCGGGACGGCATTGCCTCTGCAGGCCACGCTATCACCTCTGAAGAACTCGCAGAACAATTGACGGCAGCGCACACAACCGTTTTGCGCCAACTTTAAAGGAACGGAAAGGTTTGGAAAACGGGTCCCACAAAAGGTACCTCCGGAGAACCTGCAGCAGCGTGTTGCTTCTAGTGATTCTTTGCTCGCAAAACTCAAGGAAAATCAAGTCAGGAAATGTTACTCTACGCCCCGTATTCTCCTGACCTTGCGCCTCCTGATAATCATTGGTTTCGAAGACTGCAGGACCATTGGGATGGTCTTAGGATTGTATCAAGAGAAGTGATTGAAAAAGAGTTGGATTCACATTTTGTTTCAGAGGCTGAATAAATTTCCATGCGTAGCATTTATAAGCTTGCTGACAGATATAGTGAAATCATTGTAAGCAATGTTACGCTACCTATATTTACAAATGTATATTTTTGCATTCAATGATTTCTTCAGTTTAAAGATGGACATTGATATCGGTCATTACTTTTGCACAAACCTGACATACACTCTTCACTCACTATCCGCTTCTGCAGCTTCATACTCTACTCAACTACAGATTAAGCTAGTAGACTCACTGGTCGATAATGGCACTACTGCAGGTCAGAGAGCAGAATTAATACGATATTGACATTCTCTTTCTTTATGATAATTTCTCTAGTGAAATACAAGGAAATATCAATGCATGGACACATGGTACATGTTGAGTAGTAAGCATTTTGAAATTTGGAGATGTTGTCATCAATGTTGTTATGGAAGTATACAAATATTATAATTATGTATATTTTAAGCCATAAATAAATGTGCTTATAAAATCTAAAATCTAAGTAATAACAGAATTAAATAACCGTTGGCACCATAGCTACATTCATTCACAACGATGCGTGAGCACTAGTAAAAATCAGCAGCAATAAATGGTTCGGCCAAACTCAAGGCTTCCATTGAAATGTATAAGTAAACTTGGGAAAGAAAAATTTGTGCTTCTTGATCATTAAAGGTTTTAAGAGGCCTAGAAACAACTAAAGTTAGGCGTCCGGCCAGCGCAGTTGCACGCGCTGGCCGCCGCTGACCGCCCGACGGCGACCCTGTCTAGCTGCGGTTGCTGCCGCTCTTGGGGAGCGACGGAGCTCATCAGGTGCTAATGATGCTCAGCAATGCAGCCTCCACAATGCGGGGCGTGAGAGTGTTCCCAGGCTCAAGCATCGACACAGCTCTGATCAGAAATGATTCTCTGACAGGGTTCACTGCTGCTGCCGGCATTCCGGCGCCATGCTCCTGTGGCTGCAGGGCCAGCGGGCCAGTTTCCTTAGGGCCCCGCCGTCTGGCGGTCACCGTAATAACCTCATATGTCAACAGAACTCCGGATGTGTATTCTCACTCGAGCTTGTATCAGAAAATTGCTCAAAAACTTATGACGGTTGAAAAAAATGTGTATTGAAATTTCGAGCACTTTTGACTCTGAAAAATAACTTTTTCAACCCTTTCCAAATAAATTTAATACCGTCCAAGCGGAGTTGTACATTTAATTAGTAAAAAGCTCACCGTTGCACGTTCCTAACGTATGCTTACAACGAGTCAAGGTCAAGGTGACTAACTTCCAGATGAAGAACTAGTGAAATTATCTTCCAAAGCAAAGGCCGGCCCTCTCGCACTGGCTGACGGCAGCCGACCGAGGATCAAACGAACAAACTTCATTTGAAATGTTTCATTATTTCACACATGAGAAAAAAAACATTATTTTCACCGGCGGGGAAATTAGCGCGAGTTTCTATTCGTAATTATTAACTGAGAATATGAGCATACCGACCTGATGAGGGGAAAAGGCAGAAAAGACCGAAATTAGCATCATTTTCTCCTGAAGCCTGTCACCAGAGCTGGGGCCGGCCAGCAAACAAGCGCTCCCAGCCATGACCATTAGGCTCTCCGTAACGACCCCGCCTGCTGACCAGTAAAGCTCTGTTTTGTCTCACAAACAATGCTCATTTATCGCATTTCGTCATACCTTGGTTGGGCCGCGCAATTTGGCTAATTTTTATTGTTATGGTTATGACTGCAGGGCGACTAAGGGTGCAGCTGGCAGAGGAGATGCACGGCCCCGCGTTGCAGCTGCCCAGCCTGCAGTCCTGCTACCTGCGCTGTGCTCGCACTTCCCACGTCAATAGACAACTCATCAAATTATGCCTCGTTCAATATAATCTAAGTTGAGGACGCTAAATTCAATTTAGATTCTATGTTTCGTTAATTGTTCATCATTTATCTTAAACCAGTCAATGATTAAGCCAATTTATTTACCTGACGTTCATTCCTTCAATTACTAAGGAAAATAGCCGATTTCAGGACCTTTCTATTCATTATACTAATGAAGGTCTTTCTCTACACAATGCTTTATATTTTTATAACCAATAATATGTGTTCATGTAATAAAATAAATGAAGAAAGCTAAGATTAAAGCATTGCAGTGGACAAGTTAGCAATTTTACCCACAGAGCCCCTCAGGTCCAGCCCATGTTGCCCCTCAAATACTCGGCCACTCCGCTCGTCGCAGGACCCCATGGAGATCCAACAGCCTCACGGGTACATTCTCTACGTTCTATTAATCTGACTTGTGTGCTCTCTACACTACTGATGGCTTGACTTGTGCAATCTTTACCCGACTTGTAATATGATAACTGTACAGTATGTGTATAATCTACTGTACTTGGTACCTGACTTGCATGTTCTCTACCCTACTGGCAGACCAGCGTGTACGCACATATGACCGTCATGTATATTCTTTACCCCACCACGAATCTGTGGATAACCCTGAAATAAAACTTGTGCTCTGCAAGTGTGTGCGGCTTCCAGTCGCGCGTCAGGTTATGATAGCGAGGGAACATTATAGATGCAAGCCTCCAGTTCTGGGCTTTGTCCCGCTCAATGTGGCGGCCCTGCTGTCATGCTGTTTTTGACGGGTGAGAGCTCTGCCAGCAACATGCGGGATTTCCACATTTGGGAAGTTCACTCTCTGACCTGACATAAGGAACAATCTCATGACTCATGTTTTGAGCAGCCTCGCGTGAATGCAGGTGAGGCACCGATAAAGTTCGTAAATTTTCTCTGCTGACTACCATACTGTGAAATTATTTAGCGAATCATACCCACGAGCCAATGAGGCTCATACTAATCATGCAAATGGAGATGCCGTCAGTGCTGCTATGACCTAAGACCTCGAACTGTCCGCTCGGGGGTAGCGACTATTCAGCTTTATTTCGAGTGCCAGGGGCACGTGAACATCCAGCGCCAGGGTCACGTGAACATCTAGCGCCAGAGTCACGTGGACATCCAGCGCCAGAGTCACGTGAACATCTAGCGCCAGAGTCACGTGAACATCCAGCGCCAGGGTCACGTGAACATCTAGCGCCAGGGGCACGTGAACATTCAGCGCCAGGGTCACGTGAACATCCAGCGCCAGGGTCACGGGAACATCCAATTGTAGTGTGATTTCGAACTTACGTACATGATGAGGTCGTGAACCATGCCATAATTTGAGAATCCGCCTCACTATGCCATAATTTGAAGACCCGCCTCACCATGCCATAATTTGAAGACCCGCCTCACCAGGCTATAATTTGAAGACCCGCCTCACCATGCCATAATTTGAAGACCCGCTTCACCATGCCATAATTTGAAGACCCGCCTCACCAGGCTATAATTTGAAGACCCGCCTCACCATGCCATAATTTGAAGACCCGCCTCACCATGCCATAATTTGAAGACCCGCCTCACCATGCCATAATTTGAAGACCCGCCTCACCATGCCATAATTTGAAGACCCGCCTCACCATGCCATAATTTGAAGACCCGCCTCACCATGCCATAATTTGAAGACCCGCCTCACCATGCCATAATTTGAAGACCCGCCTCACCATGCCATAATTTGAAGACCCGCCTCACCATGCCATAATTTGAAGACCCGCCTCACCATGCCATAATTTGAAGACCCGCCTCACCATGCCATAATTTGAAGACCCGCCTCACCATGCCATAATTTGAAGACCCGCCTCACCATGCCATAATTTGAAGACCCGCCTCACCATGCCATAATTTGAAGACCCGCCTCACCATGCCATAATTTGAAGACCCGCCTCACCATGCCATAATTTGAAGACCCGCCTCACCATGCCATAATTTGAAGACCCGCCTCACCATGCCATAATTTGAAGACCCGCCTCACCATGCCATAATTTGAAGACCCGCCTCACCATGCCATAATTTGAAGACCCGCCTCACCATGCCATAATTTGAGGACCCGCCTCACCATGCCATAATTTGAAGACTCGCCTCACCTTGCCATAATTTGAGGACCCACCTCACCATGCCATAATTTGCGGACCCGCCTCACCATGCCATAATTTGAGGACCCGCCTCACCATACCATAATTTGCGGACCCGCCTCACCATGCCATAATTTGAGGACCCGCCTCACCATGCCATAATTTGAGTACCCGCCTCACCATGCCATAATTTGCAGACCCGCCTCACCAGGCCATAATTTGTCTCACCATGCTTCGTGTGGCTTTATTTTATAATTGAACTGTGTTGACAGTGTACATACGCATTTTATTCTATGTAAATATAACTTGCTTCGACTGCAAGCGATTATGTTAGAACCCCAGTTTCTTGATTATGTTCTTTATTCGTAGACATTCTTAACCCACGTTAATATTTGAGATACAAAATGACCATTAATTAGATAGGTAGGTTTTTCATATAAGTTGAACCTTGGCGAAATCAGAATGAAATTCATTGCTGCTCAAAAGCACCCCAGCCGTCGAGACGCAGCTCCGGTGGGGCCTCGCTCTTGGGCAGCGCTCGCTCATAATTCTAACGTAAAATTTCTGTAAATTTCTTGATAAATTCTCCTGAGTAGCTTTTGAATAAATCGTAGAAATACAATTTTCTTAATAATTTAGTACCCAGTGTATACGTCGCATGCACATAGTAAAGCCAGTAATTCCGTGCAATGCCTTAGCATTCCACGCATTACACGAAATGACGAATTCACGCAGTCATTTCATGCAATGACTGAATTTTGAGATTCGTATTGCACTCTGTGCTTAACCTACCCGAATGACTAAGTGAATCAATCATTTTATGTAATGACTGAAATGTTCAGGCATTCATTACACGTAATGCCTGGTCTCACTATGTGACTGTAACATGTACAATTCACTGCCAAGGTAATTTCAGCGCAGATGACGTCACGCCGTCCGCCTGGTCGGAAAGCAAAGGTCCGTTGCTGCAGCACCGCCACGGCGCCCGACGCTCTCTGGAAGCGCATCGCAAGTCGACGTGGCCAGTCGGTTGTGGGGCATCGAACATTTGTCGTAACGAGAGCTCGCCCTTTGAAGTTATCGGCTTCGTGGAAACGTGCAGATTTGCTCCTCAGTTCAATCAGCAAGGGGATGCTCGGCACAAGCAGAACGTTCAGCTGCTACAGAATTATCAGTACCCCAACCAATATAATTACTTTGAAATTCATTTTCGTAGGATACCAAATTTCTTTTTGCAAAGAACGAAGTATTCAATTAGTAAGATTAACTTTATAACTAAAACAAGATAATTCTTCGAAAACATCTGAGGTATAATTTTCTAGCGGTGAGAAAAATTTACTTTAAGGATTCGGGTAATTTAAGTAATTATAAGGAATAGACATTATTGTCTTCCTGTCCTTGATCACTTCACAAATAATATTAAGTTTACAGTAAGTGTCACCATGGCCTGTCTTACACTAGTGGCGCGATGCGAAGGCGGATGGTGATTCAAGGTCGAGGATGATGCGCTTTCAGGGATCAGGAAATATTTATTGCAAGAGATTTAAACCATTAGTTATATCTATGTCTATGACATAATTGTTTTTCAGTGTTTAGAAATAGTTAGGCACGTCATAGGGTACGTCTGAAACACTTCATCCAACCGCACGAAAACCAGGTCAGGAGCTCAATACGAAACCTATCAGTTTTCTTTAAGCTTGTGAATAAAACTGAGATACGGTGTTTATGGGCGACGGTTTTCAAGTCTAAATACTACTGTACTTGATGATCTGTGCATCACTGCACATAAGCGTAAATCACGATCTGTACATCAGCGCACATCACAATATTGGATAAAATTAAAGTTTACAGGTACAAAATCTTGAGCGAGGGCAGCGATTTATCTTCCAGCAAAATTACTGATCTCAAACACGCATCAGAATGTCTAAATCAGCAGCCGTGCAGCTCCAGAAAAACCTAATTGCAGTTCAGCCGCGGCCTTCAACGAGTTTTGACTTGAATTCCATTGATAATCTGGGGCAGGTGTTGTTGAGTTCGACTAACTGTCCGACTCTATAAAAAAACAGGAATTTAGTTGCGTAACCAATGAAGAATATCCCAGTAGAAATTTACTCATATCCTGTGTAAAATTACAAAAAATAATTGCTAGCCGTTTAAAAGATAAATGGCAATGCTGTTAACATTAGGATAATGTTCAGTTTTTCGTTCCTGACGAATAATCTAACTTAATAATACCCGTTGTGTATTTATTTATATATATATGTTTAGTGTCCGCTTCTGAAGGAATAACATTGAGCAAAATTAACTACTTAGTTATTACATAAAAAACAATAATGAAACAGTCACTGCTTTTCATATTCAGGCAGTGGGTAGCACGGATACAATTTATTACCGTTCGAACGAGGATAATTACACAACTTTGAAGAATTTATGAATTTGTAAATTGGATACTGTATATTAGTATAAGTCTCGAAGAATACTTTAACTAAAATATTCACGAAAGTTAGTTAAACATTAATATGTGCAAATTTTCGACTCAGCTAAAATGGCATTTTACGGGCTGTTAAATTAATAGGCGTATTTTTGTAAGTTTTATGAACACATACAAATGTATTGATTTGTAACGGGCGAATTGGACAAATTCTATTTACAAATGCAACATTAAAAATAACGTTACAAATTCCACTTTATAAATTCATATGTTAAAACGAATTCAACGTCTATATTTGAGTTTATAACAAAACTTTTGAAACATTGTTACAAATCAACAATAATTTAAATCATGTCATTTTTCAACTTTCAATCTGTTCATCAAAATTAGTTATTTCAATTAATGTGTTCAATAAAACCCATTATTTTAAGGGCGTACATACTAGTTTTACTTATAATTCTTTAATAATTTTCTTAATATTAGTGAGATTTGATTGTTAAAATTTATATATTCTTCTGATATCAGATATTCACGTGCTTTTTTGGTGCACTAAATGCATTAAATGGTCGGCAGCACTGGAGTATCAGCCTCAGTACAGGATACTGAGTGCCAGAGTAGTGCCTAGGATGGTACGTCAGAGCAGTCAGTATATCTGGCTATTCTAAGTGGCCACCTTTCAATGCAAAAAATCTGTCGAATATCCTAATACCATTTCACATCCCGCCATTACAAAAACCGTTGACGTGCCTCGATCCCACATCCAGCTACCTCGCCTCCAGCCAAGCAAGTGCAGTAAATCAAGTGTTAAGGTCATTGTTTACCTTCTGTTAAGATACTGATGTAGAAATTATGGCAAAATAAGGTTTCATTTTACATCCCGCCTATAACAAATATTGAACACTAATCACACGCTAAATTATTGCGCCGTATCAAAATGACCTCATTTTCAAAAATAATATTGAAAGTGTTTCCGTGATCATTCCATACATTAAGTGGTCGTGAATATCGAGTTGCATCATTGCGTTCTCAAAAAGTAATTTGATACTGAAATCGGTGTATTCGTGAGCTTTATTTAAAACCAGTAATGTGGCTTGACCCAAAGTTCAATACGATATATATGACTTCCACCAAGGCATTCTCGTGAATTTCTTCCGAATAAATTCTCTGCAACAAAGTTAAGTGGCAATTCTTGAAGCCACTGAACTAACAATAGCTCATCCCGAGCACGGTTTTGTGATCCGAATGGCGCCAAGTTGTTCAATTCCAAGAATGTGAGACACAATGCCACGCGACTTATTTCAGGCGCTGGGTTTCCTTGGCAGCGACAGCTTCGGTTTTCATTTGGATCTAAAATCTGGCGCCTTGAGTTTCGTGGGCCGCCGTCATCCAAAAATCTCAGACCGCCCTCACTGCGAGGGTGCAGGGGCCGGTGTGCATTGGTCGCCCTTCTTGGCAGCGTGCGCGGTATCCTGGCTACGCGAATGTACATTTCAATCGGAAATGCGCAACAATTTGGCACACAACTCTGGAGACCGCGGAGCTAGAATGCTGGTAACGGTAGGTCACGGATTTTCGATAGGAAACTTCAGTGGTTAATAGTAACAGGTTATTGAGATGAATACGAATAAATTCAAAAATGATTCCTTTACTATAATCATTGTTTTACAAAAAAAAATTCAAGAACCCATCTCACGTTTTATCCCAGAATGCCTTCGAAACTTTCGGTAAAAGCATCGTTAAGAAAATTAGCCTACTGAAGAACTTATTCAAATATATTAAAAATTAATTCAAGGGAATGAATCATTTTAAGCGTAACTGTAAAAAGAATTTCTTCTCCCACGGAATGAAATTATTTTCAAAAAATACTATTAAACTTCAGATTATTATGAAATATCTGTACCAAGAAATTGACGAAACCATCAAAATAAAAGCATTTTACAGGAGCAGAGCCACGCTTAGATTCAAATAACAAGTTACCAAGAATAGACTAATTCCCTGTACTCGTTCTGCCGAGTGAAGTCCTGCGGCCGAACTCCACCAGCAATGAACAGCACCGCTCACCACACCAGCGCATTACAGGCACCGCGCTCTGGCAGTCCGCGATGGACTTCAAGGCAACTTTTCTATCATGGTCTAATTTGCTTAGACAACCTTGGAAGCAATGCTGCAGAGCCACAAAAACAAGGTACATCCCATCAATTATTTCGTAGTTTTTACGCCGTTGTTTTCAAGAAAGTTGGAAAGAAGTTTTTAACCTCACGCAATGAGATGACAAGGTGCCGTAAACCCGAGTAGGCGCAGGCGTGCCTCCAAACGGGTAGAGCACATGCGTCGGAATTCCAACACAGAAGAATATGTTTTTTCAAACAAAAAACAGAAAAGGAATAAGGAACGACACCAGAATTGAATTTCCACTATACTTCATTATAAATTCTGAAGAGGATTGTGATCAATGATATGAATGATGCAGTATATCAAGTGAGGATGGTATGAAACAGCAATTTCAGAGTAATGATGTACGCTGTGAAGATGGGTCCTAGGGACGATAGCTGAGTAATAGATGGGTTTGGCTTTACAACGCACAAGAGCAACTAAACTTCAGGTAAGCATTTATAATCTAAGTCAACATTGTGCTCAAAATTTATAAAACATTTCTTGAAATTTAAAATTCCACCAACAATGCTCAGCTACCGAGACCCAAGGGATGATGCTTGAAATGCAGCGTGATGCCACAACCTAAAGAGCGGCAGCACCGTGCTGCTGGCTCCGGTCTGTGGCCGTAGCTACACCACCAGTCCGTGGCCGTAGCTACACCACCAGTCCGTGGCCGTAGCTACACCACCACACTGTGGCCGTAGCTACACCACCAGCCTGTAGGAGATGTAGCGGCCAGCCGTCTCAGACGGCCGGATGATCTTGACCACCTGGCCACGCTTGAGACCAAAGTACCGTGCCACAGGGTCTCCCTGCTGGATCCTCATCAACTGGTTGTCTTTCAATTTGTACCTGGAATTGGAGAATGAATTTAAAACCGAATGCCTGACTCAATCGAAAATTGAATGCTTTAGTACTAATAATTCACTCTTGTTACTGTAGGATAGGAGGACAAGACTAAAACATTTGAGTATTTATCACATAATTTATCAGATGAAATACAAGGCCTTCTTTCACGCAGAGCAGCATTTCATAATTAATACAGAAGTAAATTGCACCTTAGATCGAATCAGCTACATCGAGAGGGTTACTTCAAAATTAATTTGCGAACCTGTAAAAGCTTTCTCACGTTACGATTATTCTCAGCAACATCAATGTCGATCAATGCTTCACTTTAAAAAATCAAATCACATTCTCGGCCATTTCGTCGTTGAAACAGTAATAGCAACTCACACCCAAATAAAATTGAAGTTGATGTAACACCATTACACTTGTAGTACTTTCAACAAGGGGATGTTTTGTAACCGGTGAGATTGAACATCTTTGTGCGGCAACTGAGAGGGAGCAAGGGAGTCAAGAGTCGGCCGCCACAGAATTGGAAAACACCGGAAAATCTAACACAGATATTATCAGCACAGCTCCTAGTTAACTAGTAAAGAAACTTATCGAGTGCGGCGCTACAACACAGTGCGTGAGGAGTGCAGTGATACAAGAGCAACACAAGCTCGCCATACACCATAGGAGCTCGGGTGAGGCGCACCGGACTATGAACTTCCCTACAGCCAAACTTCGGTGTAAAGCGAGCGCATGAGCTCCAGAAAATTTCAAGGATTTTATTGATTTACCACACAGGCAGACAGTTTTTCAATTTAAAAATCTCTTCAGAACGAATACTCCAATAACAGCACAAATACCTCTATCGCTCAATTGTCCACGTCTCAGAACACAGTGGATGGACGACTTTAAAATCCCCTTGTACTGTTTTCGATTGTATTAGACATATAGTGATTAAATAGCTACACATTTATGGACTGAACGGTCAGGGTATATCGCACAAAGCGATGTGGGTTTTGTTCCTACGAACCAGGGAGTGGTTGTGAGGGCATCAGCTGGCACATGAGGGCCTGGGAGTGGGTGTGAGGGCATCAGCTGCCACATGAGGGCATGGGAGTGGGTGTGAGGGCATTAGCTGCCACATGAGGGCCTGGGAGTGGGTGTGAGGGCATCAGCTGCCACACGAGCGCCAGTGGGCGGCACAATAAGAGAGAGCCACAACTGGCTGTCCCAAGCCCTGAGAGCTTCACAAACACTGACCTGGAGAGCAGCTCCTGCTTCTCCTCGGGCGTCATGACGACATGTTCGGGCACCAACTCGTGCTCCATGATGTTGATGAGCAGCTCCGACTCCAGGAACTGCTCCAAGATGTACTTGGGCGCCATGTCGACCAGAGCCTGCACACCAACTACAGCGTCAGTCCCGCAACTCGCACATGTGACAACGGGGCGAGTGGTGGCAGCCCTAGCACTCCCCACACTCGCACGGCAGGTGGGCCTCGCCCGGACCAGCACTACCAAGCATACAAACCAAGTGACCACGTGGCGCCCCAAACACGCACCTACGCGCACATCTTCAACAGCGCAAAGCACGCCGCCACCCAAGCATCACTCAAAAACTCAACTAGCTTCTTAAGAATTCACTCTGGCTGTAGGTATGATCAACAAGAAAACTCTGCTAGTTTATATTTCAAGCAACAATTGTCAATGGAAAGAGTTCTTCACATGACTGGTTTGACGTACAGAACACAGCCACACCAAAACCAGCCCATCACTAAAGCCTGACTTCGGCTGCCTGGTGGCGCAGTTGTGCGAGCCAATCGTCCTCTCAGGAGAAGCCTATCTCAAATAGTTCACATATATTAACATTCCAACTTCCTTCACAGGATATTGAACTCTCAGGAGCCCAGAGCACTCCTAAGACACAGCTGCTCCCTACGTCTCCACCAGGAGTACGAAGAGGAATAACATCCTTAGCCCTGGTAACAATACCTGAGATTTGAGGGAGCTATTGTCAATGAAATTCCCTGTCAACTTCCTGAAGTTCCAGTAAACTTATTGTGCCCTTGATGTTCCTCTGAGGAAGCAGGATGGGAGCGTTCTCGAGAAATATCATATTTTGTCACACTCGTTTTACCAGTACACCCGCAACACAGAGGCCCACTGGTACCACAACAGCCGCAACACAAGCCGCAACACAGTGGGCCACTGGTACCACAACAGCCGCAACACAGAGGCCCAGCCACCACATGCAACACACTCTCCTTGACTGTCAACAAGCAACAAAAACACCAAAATCTGAATCAATCAATCATCTATATAGACTTGAAGTACCATTTTTCTCAGAACTAATTGCTTCATTGTCACACATAGACTGGAGCGCTGGAGGCCCCAGCTGGGGCACCTGCCTGCAGCAAAGCACGCAACACCAACCTGCTTGGCAGAAAAGGACATGCCGGCCTGCACAACGATAATGGCTCGCTGAATGTTCTCCTCCTGCATCCTGGTGCAGTAGGTCTTGATGGTGCGCACCCCCACCTGCACACAGGCACCAGTTCTTACTGCATTGCTAATGAGGCAATACTTGAATACAGGAAAACACATCAGTATAGTAGGAGAATGTTCAGCAATTACAAGCAAATTTCATCAACAGGAAGGAAAAATCCAATAAGTACCTATCGAGCACATTCATGAATCTGTATGTAACATGAGTGAACAAACTAGCAAGTAATGGTACTAGCACACACCAGCACATTGGGCAGGTGAACACACCAACACATATGATCAGTGTACTTAGTGCAACATGAATTAACTGAATTAATAACACATAACATAAGAAGGAACAAATGTACATATCATGCAAATTATCAGCTAATGGCATAAAATTTAAAATCACCACTAAATAAAACAATTACTCTAAATGCCTAATGGCTAAGCGCACCATTTTACAATAATTTAGAAATCAGAAAAAGAATGACATATTCAGCTAGAGAGCTGCACATGAAGTAACAATTGGTTACCTTGTGCACTCCTTGTGATAATCCAAAAGCTTGTACAGCATTGGCAGCTGCTGGAGCATCACAGAGAACTGGTGTAACCAATTTCACATTAGACCTGGTCCTGCATTCAAGTGCCCTCCATAGAATTTTATTCAAATCCAGAACAGTTTGACAAAGTTAACTTTTATAAGAGTTCACTTCCATGAACTGATTGAGTGAAGTGAGAGGACTGACTAACCCAAATAAGCTCTAAGGAGCTCCTAAGTGACAACTGATGAGAAGCTTTAACTAACAACTGATGAACTTCCAACTGACATTGTGGAGATCTTCTCTTTGAAATAGATATAAATATTGGTAGTTGTAGTAAAAAACTCAGAAGTAGATGAAAAGAATTCAGGTAATAAATAAACTACATTGGTGAATAAATATTAATAAAATGAAATACTTGATCTCTCATTTTCTCTATTCAAAACTGAGGCAGAACTTACGGGATGACCATCAACTGCATAGGTATATACTCTATTTTTGCTGAAGCCTCTCAATTATTTATCACAACTTATTTATCTCAACTGCTTAAATTATTCATTCCTGTTGTGCATCACTTTCCTCCCCAACAGCTTCACTTCCCTCACCAATCCCAACAGCCTGCATGCACTCTGATTATTTCCAGATCACTCTTTTAGGCTTCTTGAAATATTTCTTAAGATGTGTCCTCCATCCCCAATAAAATTTATTAACCGAGTTGTACCCATCATTGTACAGTTTACTTTCCTTCATTTCACTCAAAGCCTAACATACAGATCTCCTTCACTTTTGCCACCTATTGCTGAATCCTAATCAGCTCTGCATAATAACAACACATCACTAGCTGCACCAACTCCAGTGAGTCAAAAGTATACCCAAAAGAGTGAGCAAGCTTCAAGAATGTCTGACAAATAGTACGTTTTCACATGAGACCATTCAAAAAAAAAAAAAAATCCCTGTGCTGTAAAACATCATTCTAGAAACCTTAGAACACAATGAAATATTTTGAATTTCATCATTAATTTAAATTACTACCAAATTAACTCTGAAATCATTTTGTAGCAATAATAACTGATATGATAAACACCTTGGCCTCGTCAGGGAAGAACACAAACATCTGATCAGTCGGGTCATCGTTGTGGGCTACCAGCACAATCAAGTCTGATCGTGCCGGCCGCCTCTCGCTCGGCTTGTCTCCAAACTGCTCCTGCTCAAAAAGAATGAATGTTTTAGTACATGGCAGTTTCGTAGTACAGAAGAATCTGCTTAGCAGTACTACCTGTTTGCCTTTATTTGTCTCAGAACATAAAGTTATGACTGTCTGCTTGACAGTACCTTCTAGCCCTTTATTCTTTGAATGCTTCTATCCATCTATGTAGGAGAAATTTATGTTTGAATAAATCAATTTTCTTCATTCATGGAACTGTGTGTAGATAGGATGCAACTGAGCAAAACCTTTGCAGAAATAATCAACAGAAAAACAAAATGAAGACAAAGAGCACAGGCAATATAAATGCAGCAACTTACAATCTCCAGCTTCCCTGTTTTCCGATTGTCAAGTTTATAATCATTTACTTATCTTGAAAATGAATTGAATTAATTAATTAATTAACCAAAAACTACATTACATAAACAGAAAAGATGTTAGAGTACTAAATTCAAAGTAATTGGACATATTTCAACAAGTCACTGACATTTTATTGTAACATAGACATATATTTGCCATTTTATATCATTTGTGTATAACCAATTAAGAAAATAGCAAAATATTTCTTCAACTGACATATAAAGATGAAATTCTTTAAACATGACATCAGATACAGCAATTCAAATCTTTTTGCCATAATAAAAGATAACATTTTTATTCAAGAATTAGTCATCATTATCAGGTTGCAACATTGATCTAAAATACCATCAGGTTAGTTCTAACGAATTTCATTGGAAACATTTATTTACCACAAGTAATTTACATCAGATA
>VOMN01074197.1:0-12615 GCA_014899125.1 Orchestia grillus
TGCCTAGAAATACAGGGTATATAATAAGTTCATAACAGTAGCGGCCGCTACATGTAGCGCGCTACTGCCCACCTCTGACAATGTGTAGATATAATCTCCATTGAGATGCAAACACATGCGACCATTCACTCTGTTACCCGGATCTTAAAGTCAATGGACTTCTTCGTACGGTCTGCACTTGGAGCGACAGCCTGTTGAAGACCTCGCAACTCTACCGAAGAAATAAGTAAAGGCCTCACTACTCTGCACGTGGGAAAAAATTCCACAGGAATTCCTTCCTGTTGCAACTTACGATTTACAAGGCGGATTTGAGGCTACAATTGAAAATAATGCCGGATATATTGAACAAATCTAACTATTTCATTTTTTGTAGTGTTCAATGTGAAGTATACATGTCATCCCCCCGACAAATCCTACATAAATTTTCAAGTTAGTCAAATTTTCTTAGTTTCTAAGCTTTTGCTCTAGAGTTTCTACAGCTACACAGGAAACTTTCCTAATTGGAACGATTTTAGGGGATTTCAATTAAGTAGTTTATGCCAACTTCATACAAACGAGTTCCTCATTCTGTGTATGAATTGTGTATAATAGTCGATCGAATTTATTATTTTCTCTTTTCTATACACGTTTTTTGGAGTCCGTGGTACCTAAATTTGTGTTCCAATAAGTCGTCGTCCAATTAAAAACAGAAGCAGTTTCTAGGACGATTCCTTGAAAGGAAGTCTCATTATCTTCTTACCCTCAAATCTTTCAATTCACGCTCCATTGGGCCGAGCCAAGTGAGTTGAAGCCAGTGTGATGGTCATGCCAGACAAAATAACTACCACGTACAAACTGAATTCCTCTCGAATCTTTAGGTGTGCGTATTAACTACACCTTATCGGAATGATCATCAAGTTCTATCGATTTCTGAGAAGGAAAATTACGATCGAAATACTTTTTATGCCTAAACATTGTCGTCTAGCTAAAGCAGTCCACACATTTCTCCGTCCCCATTTTAACAAATTGTGACTTTTCTGAACAGATTATGAATATCTTATCAAAGGAGGTAAAATATAGGATTTTCTTTTCTGTTTTATGCGAATAGCCACACACGCCATATTTCCGTATTGACGTTGCGTACGATGTGAACAACTGCAGTACTTTCAACTGTACCCGGTGAAAAGAAAACAATGGGCCCTTTGTAATTTACTGGGTATGGTATCATGATTACCTTTTTGATATTCTGTAGTACACTGCATATTTTTTCAGAGTTAAACCCATATAAATATGGAAATACCTGTAAGCAATAGTTGCACGAAATTTAAAATACACGAAATTAAAAAAGATTCGTTGGTTTTGACCTATCCTGTGTTTTGCTTTACATGTTTCTTCTCATTGATCCCACCTTCCATCTTTGATTGCGAACTTGAGGCTCGTCTGTCCCTATCCAGCAGTAAATCGACCTCGAGTATTCTTCATTTGAGACAACAGAGTGGAGCGAACGGAGATTGTTCTATGCCGATTTTTGGTTAATGAAGTTTTATTGAGCTGAGATTATACAATCCGTCTAACCTTTAAATACAAAGCCACTGAAATTATGCAAATATCTTCCTGGGAACAGTCGAGATATATATGTGAATAAGATTCATAATTGATCTTCTTTACCCATTGAAAAGCAAATTTGACCCTGATTCTTTTTAGTCATTTTACCTGCGTGTGTTTTCAGCATGTATCTTCTAAGACACGATTTTGTATTACAGCGAAATATTCACAAGCTGTGAAGTGTTTCAAATATTTAAAGTATGTTACGTTCATTTCAAGTATATATATATATGTTTATATATATAAAAAGCATGCATTATCGCCAAATGATTTCTTGAAATCCTTTTCGTGTATTTGAATTACTGATATAGAAAAGCATTTCTTGAACTCATCAATAGTTAACATTCGCAGGTACAATTGTTATACAGGGTGGGCCACAAAAAAGTTTCTTTTTTTTCAAATAATTATAATTCCGTAAGTAATAGCCATAAAAATTCTATACAGTCCCATTTTCACTGCCATTCAATATAATTTCTCCTGGCTAAGCCATTCTGCATTTATAGGAATAGTTCGCGAACAGATGGACGATAAACGAGAGTTGTTTTTCCACCATTTAATTTTTTAATCGCAATAATCTAATGATCTAAAAAGCCGTAATTTTTTTCATTGGGGTCATCTCAAAAATGTTCATAAAACGCCTCCAGATGATCTTCAAGAATTACGTTATCGTATCATTCAAAATGTTAATGAACTACGAAACCATCCAACAATAACTATTAGAAAATCGATGCTAGGAATGAGAGCCCGATGACTTAAGTGCCTCTAGAACATCGGTGGTTATTGGTTATAATGGAAACAGTATGTTCTTGTGTTCAATTAAAAAGTAAAAAATTTTATTTAAAAATTCTATTATCTTCATTTTTCCTTTTAGTTGAACTCCACATTTACTACTTTTATTAATTAAAAACACAGGCTCTGTCTTAAGAATTGCCCCCGCGAAATAGCAAAAAAATGACTCACTTTTCGTTCATCTGTTCGTGAACTATTCTTATAAATCCAAAATGGTTACACCTGATAAAAGTACATTAAATATCGGTAAAAATGAGATTATATAGAAGTTTGTATGGCCGTTAGTTAAGAAGTTATAAGTATGTGAAAAAATGAAACTTTTTTTGTGGCCATCCTATATATTCCCTCCCCTGTATAAGCGACAAAAATATGTCCGGTATACCCATATAATTATACTGTGAACTAGTTCACAAATACCTATGTTTCAAAATTTGTAACTATTTCTTTTTCATGATGAATGCTACAAATATACAACGTTACGTGTAATACTAGAGCTCTTGGGGAGGAGGAAGTTGAACTTTGCAAAACACGCAAACACGAAACGCGAAGACGAAGAAGGTGAGGAAACTCTCTGAAAAATCACGTCCTTACCTAAAAATTGCTGCTTTCCAAAGTAAAGTTAAAAAGGAGATTAACTATATATCCTTCATATCAGCAGTGCAACAAATGCGTAACTCAGAGTCTGTGAAAATAGATTACTTAAAAGTTTCTTTAATTAATTGGAGTTCTGAAATTTTTCTTCTCCTAACTTGATGTGAGTTTTAGTTGTCAGCTTTGTAATGGGTATTAAATTCTTGTTCGCCCTTATTGCTATAGAGTAGAATTTTGCTGGAAAATTGAACGGTTTGTTAGGGTAGAATATTTTATTGGTCACGTACAAAATTGATGTACTTTACCAAAACATTTGAGCTTAGGGGTGTATTATCAATGGCCAAAAATAGTGTACATGGAAATAATTGAGCTCTGTGTTTAATAACTGAAGTTAATTAAAGTTTCTCATAATTCTAGGTCTTCACTCGTCTCATTGATAGCGTTTGCAACGAGTAAGTTAAATATTGGTTGCTTAACCCGTAGAATGTTTTTGCCTACAAGATTGGAATATTATTTTCACTCTAAAATTTCCTTCGAACTCAAGAGAAAATCCCTTAACAATATCTCATACCAACTGTATAGAATGATAATAAACAGAGAAAACAATGTTGGTATGAGAACCTTGAAAGCTGACCGCATGAATTATCAGAGAAAGTTTCATTTTCTGTTGATCATTAATTAGTTTAACTTTATGAAGAAATTTTGAAGCAAATACTTCCAACCATATTATAATAAATCATCGTGCAAATACTTCCTATCATATTATAGATTGCATGTGTTAGAAAGTGTTTGAGTAACAATGTCCAATACTCCTTCAAAATATTTTTTAAGAATGAATTATGAAGAGTAGAATATATAAAGGTAGACAGTCACTGGGATACGCCGGCGCATGAGCTCTCAGGCAAACTATAGAATGTTCCATGATCTTTGAGACAATATCTTCAATATCAGAGGCGTGCGTTCCTTGATTACAAGGGTGTCCACTTCTTTCACTTGATCATTACAACTATGAACGGTTCCTGGCTCACAAAAATATTTTGCCAAGATCAGAGTGTAAATATCACCTGCTGCCCAAGCAGCGGTGCACAAAACCTCTCAAGTATTGGCTCCATTGTTATGACGGAAAAAATTCAAAGAAACTTCCTTACAATGGTATACTTAACCTGTAATTACATTACATAAGGAATTCATCCGTGAAATCAGTAAATCGAAAAGTTTAAAAGCGACTGATTTGATCCTGATGTCAAAGTAAGGACTTTACACCGAAAATTGTATGAGTAACTTTAGAAGTCAAATCTAAACTGCCTTTTACGAATGGACAACAAACATAGAGAGAGAAGGTTTTGAGAAAAGCATTGCAATAATAGGCATAAAAAGATCTAAAGAATGAATTAAGATGAGCCGAATTTTTTTTTTTGCTACGAATAAAATATCAAATTCACTGTCTAAAATTCGATTATAGCAAATTTCATTCTCAGGGTGATCGCACTTATAATTTCTTGAAGATGGAAACATATATACAAGAATTTATGATTGAACTAGACATTCATAAATCTTATTACCATAAGCACAAAGTTATATGTCTTTGCGGACGCTGCAGCAAAACCTCGTTGAGTGGCCTGTACCGCTGTGCTGATGCGCGTACATTCGAGTACGGGGCCTTGAGCGACTGAGCTGTTTTTTTTTGCGACACAAGAGCTGACATGAGCCTAGGCGCACTCTCATCCATCGATGCTTTTTACCTCTCCGTTTCACTGACAACACAGGGTACACTTATTTTTGCTCTTAAGCTGTAAGTCATTACTCCCCTTTAATGAGGAAAGAATTTCTGTGTTGCTGAGTTTTCTTTGGCTGACTTGAAGGCTTTTTCAGACAGTAAAGTCAGACAGATTTCTCCTGAATGGGACTCTAAAGAATGTTGCCTCGGATGAATTAGTGTAGAGAAAGATATTTATAAAACTCTAGTAAATTGATTGCCTGTTTTCATATTCGCAGGGTATTTCAAACGCGTTAAATCTTGATTATATTTAGGAAGGGAATCACCGTGATAACGTAAGAATTAATTTCTATGTAGCTGTAGATCATCACTTTCCATACATACTTCAACTCACGGTTTTTCCTCTTTTGGGATAAAATTTTAGGCCTACTTTGGATGTGTAACCAAGGTAGCTTGAAATTTACTCTGACTTTCTTCTGTACCTAAATAATTTTAAAAATTAACTTTATTTCCGCTTCCAAGCAAGATGTTTGCCACAAGTTGTTATGCAACTTCTATTCCAAATCTAATATGAAATTCATTTGTTATGTCCTGAACTCAACGTTAAATCAACAGAAACAGGTTATTATCTGTATCTGACATTGCAATATTCCAATAAACGACTGAAGTACCACTATCACCTTGCCTTGAAAAACGTTTCCTGCTCAGAGAAATGCGTCAGCTCGTTATATTCCGACATGATTGTTTTTACGTAAACTCATGTTGCTGAACTTTTTCAGAACCAGGAGCAATGGGTGACGTTGAGGACGAGCCCCCAGTGGTCATCGAGAACAAAGAAGTCCTACCGGGCTTTACGGCTAAGGAACAGCGAGTCATCGTTCGCTATCTCCACCATATGCAGACCCGTTGCACGGAAATCCACAAGCTCCTAGAAGCGGTTTGTGGTGAGGCGGCCGCCCCCTACAAACTCGTCAAAGATTGGATTTATGAAGATTCGAAGGGACAAGAAGATCAAGAAGAACAAAACAAAAACGCCTATAGTACCGCTACAAATGGAGCAATCTCCCCTAAACAAACGCTACCTACTGATCCTGCTCTAGTTTATCGGATGGAATATTTAGTAAATTGTGATCGCAGGATATCGATTGGCCAGGCGTCAGATATGAGCATGGTGACGAAACAAACTGCTCAGCATGTTCTTTGTGATGTACTTGGACTCAAAAAAGTTTTCGAACGTTGGGTGCCTCGACTGTGGACACCTGAACAAAGAGCATACCGCGTTCATGTAGCAGAAGAACTCGTGGCTCGACACGAACAAGAAGGCGAAGAATTTCTGAACCGGATCATCGTGGGCGACGAAACAGTGGTGTTCTATTACACACCGAACACTTTGCGTCGTACTTCACTCACAGTTGCCAAAGGCGTTTTGGGAGTTGGTGAAAAGTACAGACCTAGCATTGAACAAATTCGCGTAAAATTCATGATATTTTACGATGCTAATGGATTACTTCTGGCTGAGGAAGTACCTAGTGGCGGCAGTAAAATTGCTGGGGAAAATTACGCTAACATCTTGAAAGAGCATCTTACAGAGGCTTATGCTAGGAAACGTCGAGGAAAAGACTTGCGCAACTGTATTTTACTTCATGATAACACTGCACCTCACTGTTCGAAAATCACCCGAACCGTTCTCACCGACCTCGGTATGGAAACCTTGCCCCACCCTCCTGCATCGCCAGACTTTGAGCCCCATGAGTACTGGATCATTCCCTTCTTGCGGAACAGCCTGAAGGGTTCAACGTACCAGGAGAAACAAGTAATTATTACGGCTCTTAATCACCACCTCAAGCATCTTATGGAGTGCGAGTATGTCAAATCCATCAAGTCACTACCCTGGCGCTGGGCCCAGTGTGTTGATACTTCAGGGCTGTACGTTCTGTAATTGAGAAATGACACTTATCTTGCCTTCTCTCAAAGTTATGTTCATTACACCACTACTGTCGATTTCTTGGACGAAAGCTTTTTGGAAACATACAGTAAAAAAGTATTTTGATAAAAAGTGATGTGAATATAAGTGAAGTAACAATTTTAACAACTATGGAGTTGATATTTATAATGACTAAAAAATTTCGATGCCACTTCAAATTAAATTCTACTTCTCCCTCTCAATCGCTCAGAAAAATTATAACTTCAAATGCGTCAAATTCTAAACATGTATATGCATCCATTTCACCTTACGACTTATTTTGATGAGTTCAATATCGGTGAATCGATGTATGAATGTCGTTTGTACAAATAGTATTATATTAGTGAAAAATATATTAATAATTATAGCTCTGACTATGTGTAGGTTAGGGCATCAGACATAGTTCAAGGTGTTGTTAGCGCGAAGGCTGCTCCCTGACATTGGTCGTTTATGCAAGGATGTCAACTATTAGCTCAAACGAGGAATCAGTGTCGTTCTTCGCAGCACAGGGCACGGCAACTTTAGTTAGACTTTTTTGGTCAAATACATAGAACTCCTCATGTTTCTTTTTCGGTCAATTGAAACACAGAGCCCTTCTTTATGCCGCACTTGCTGCATGGTTCCCTGTCCAACAGTGCCAGAATTGGAGGCGTGATAATCTTCACGAAATATGTCTTGTAAATTTTAGTTGCATATTATCATTTACATTCTTTCATTTTTCCTGCACTGTTTATTTAGCACGGGGAAGTATACTTTAATTGATCAATGTGTAAAAGAAATGAACTATATAGGTTGCATGTTATGTTAATAGTAGTTTTACCTCTCGTAGATAGTACTGTACGTTCGCAAAAGGATGAACATGCCAATTTTAGTTTCTAACTGTTAATATAGGAATGTCAGCTGTCTCGATAATGTCTCGTTCATGGGATGCAGATTGTACAGTCCTTCTGAGAATGTCATGTGTCTAGTATGTGAGGTGAGATTGCATTATTCTGGATGCCCCCGACTTGATGGACTTGAGAGTTGCGGTAGACGCACAGTTTCCGCTACTTTCCACCTAGCCTATTAGGAATGTGACATAGTCAAAAATCAACTTTATCGTAGGCCTTTCAAGCTACCTTCCATTGAATGGGACAGTATGTGGAAACAATTATGTCTTCGGACATAATTGTTATGTCTATGGATTAACTGACATAGTTTGCCTAATAATAGTTAACTCATATTGAAATACTTTATTTAATTAATATGCTTCAAATCCTTGAGGCATGATGTAAACTATATTCAACGAAACAAGGAAGCTTTATCTAAGCTGCTAGGCATGACATAAATAAAATAATTAGCTCTCAAATTCTTGTGCACAACGCCCACTCGCTTAATAACATTTGATTGTGGAAGAGATACAATTATGGCAACGACAAGCATGAGCAGGAGAAACACAATTATGGCAACAGCATTTCAGGGTCAGGAACAAAAATATAGAAAAATCAAAGACTGGATTATATGTACTATTCACAGATTCCTACTCCAATAATTTTAGCACAACTGTGTAATGGAATATATAAATAAGGTTTCATACTTTTAAGTAATATCGACCATAAAATTTGCAATTCTCAGAATAAAAATTCAAAGAGATATTTCAATATTTCTTTTTTTTTAAATACTGTAAGTCCCCATGCTTACAGGGTTGTAAACCTAACAAGTAGTGATGCCAATAGGTGATGTTTAAACGGTGAGGACATGATCGTAACATTTAAGCTGTTCATTGCCTTCGGTAAATCTTGCATGTAATATGGCGATGTCACCGTAGATCCGTAAGTGATTAAAAGCTCGTTTCGTGATGAATGTTGACCTTGAGAATAATATATTTGATCTGTTATACGTTCAGTGTATTAGTTGATCACTAACAAATTTGGTGGTCAGTATGAAATAACAAGCATGTATTGTTCGCCTTTTGTTTGAGT
This sequence comes from Orchestia grillus, assembly GCA_014899125.1. Classification (NCBI taxonomy): domain Eukaryota; kingdom Metazoa; phylum Arthropoda; class Malacostraca; order Amphipoda; family Talitridae; genus Orchestia; species Orchestia grillus. Next base: position 8,606 of record VOMN01074197.1, read on the forward strand.
GGCTGTGTAAGATAAGTTTTACTTGATGTAAAGTGTTCATAATTATCATGCGTATCGTTTACTTATAATATGCTTTTGCTTTAGCATTGCGTATAAAGTTTCTTTAGTTCAGGAGGTAGCACCTCAACATTAGTGCTTAATTTTAGTCTATTATTCATAGTTATAGTCTGATGAGTTTCAGAGAGTAATATCGGTTCCCGCCATCGTAGCTCTGCAAGTAATCCGCTCATTCGATAACTAACTGGTGAGTGAACGATTTAATCAGTTCTTGGCTCAACAAGCGTTTTATGTCCCATTACAAACGATATTGTGTTTTGAATTCCTATTGCCTATTGATGGTGTCAGATATAATTAGGGCTGTTTGGGGCGACGGTTGAATCTCAAGCTCTGAGAATCAAAATCAAGATTGCTCCTTGACCTTGTCAATCTTTAACGTCCTAAAGACAGAATGAATATCCGACGAATACAATGCTAATGTGATAGGGTCGCTCAATTAATTATGAAGAGTTCGTTGACGAGCTAGAGCCATAAGGAATCTGTGACAACTGGATTTGATATACTCGGTGTACGATGATTACGTGACTTGTAGAGCTTTGATGTTCGAGGACCACAGTGAGTCAGTTACTTATCCTACTTAAGGTTTAAAATGAGTCTCATGCCATATAAATACACTAGAAGCAGAACGAGTCAACGACGTATGCCACGCTGACACGCGAGAAGAAGAACGAGTCAGTGATGCATGCCACGCTGACACACTATGAACAGAATGGGTCGAGCAGTGGGCCGCGCGAGGAGATCTCAGACGTTGTTGTGCCGACACAGAAGAGTAGCGCCAACACATGGCCAGACGCTTCGATCCGACTTGTGCCAAGAATTTCTACGGGCTCTACATTGTTCAAGGTTATTTAAAACAATGTTGAAGCTGTGAAACCTTTCCTAACTTAAGGTTATTTGGCGTGATGCAGCAGGTGTGCATTTAAGCTCAGTGTTATGTTTATTACTAATTGAAATGTTCAGTTACATTTTTTGTTGAACAGATGAACAATTTGGAGAGATAAGATAAACAGAGTACAGTGTCGCATTAGAATTTGACTTCTATTAGAACTGAAGTGAAACACCAATGTGTTTTCTTATTATCTTAATGTTTCTGAGGTATCGAAGTAGTCTCAAGTGTTAAAAAAACTGTAAATCAAAATGTGAAAAAGAATTTGTTTTGCATTGGGCTTATCATTTTGTAGCCTATCAATTACATTGTATTACAGAAGAATTAAAGTTTTCGATGTGATTCCTCTAGTTCTTACCTTCACGGAAAAATATTCGGCCATCAACGTCACTTAAATTCAAGTCTCGTGTGCGCTGTAGCATTGTGCGGGTTAAGCTCAGAAAGTATTGAGTATCCAAAAGGAATGAAACTAATCACAAAATAAAAATAGAAAATTCAATTTGCATTACATTTGAACCGCAGGATTATAAGTATCTATAACAGAAACGAGAGGAAAAATATTAACTCTTTTTACCGATATGTGATGTTTCACAACCGAACAATAAATTTGAAACGCAAGGAATTAGTAGGTAGGTCACAACAATAAGTAGTGCGTTCAGTCACGCAGATGGACCGTTTTCCATTGTGTGCCTGGTCAATTCCTCAAGCTACAGGACATGTTTAAGTAGGTACCATGAAGATATTTAACGCTCCAAATCATTTATCAACTATTCTATTCTCACATAAAGCAACAACCTTAAAAGACTTTCAAATGATCCTTGATCCCACATTATACACATATCGTATTGTAAGACAAGCTTTTGCATAAAATTCTCGTTGAAGTTTTTTTTGCCTGATATTTGACATGCGAAGAACAAGAAATTGGTCAAAATTCATCAGTAGATTAATTATACGTATGGAAAATAAACTATAAGTAAAGGAATTGTAAGAAAACGGTTTAGAACAATTAAAACGGCAGTAAAAAAGTCCTTTTTTTACAATGTACCATGACAATGCTCATTCACACACCGCTCACCGAACCCAAGATGTCATCACGTACTGGGGGTAAGAACAAATTCACACTTCATCAACAACAGCATCGCCCTGATCTGGCATCTAGTTACCTACTATTTGTTCGTTCACTTGAAGGATCCGCATGGTGGTCAGCGCTATACGACGTCGGTATCACCATCATGCAACCGTTAGCAAATCTGGCTTACATTTTTTCCGAAACTGGTTTTTAAAAACTGGTTCGCACGACAAGATAAATGTAAAATAGAGCAAAATACATGTTTTTTTATCAAGACTGTAATTCCTAAATAAGGGTTATACCCAAAAGTGTTACAAAATTTAGCTCAACTTTGAGCAAATTCTACTCCTAAATATACTTCCAATTTAAATTCACACCCTCAGACAAAAAAAATTGTCCACCAATATAGCACAATGTTTTTCATTTCATTTTCACATACTAATTAATTTTTGGTAACAGGAATTACGAAGGCTAGTAATTTATATGTAAGATTTTATAGATGGATTTTCTATCAGCAATGTTCTCTATCAAGCTTAACTGCCACTGAATAGTAATTGCAAGGAAAAATGTCCGTTGCTGTAGAAATTGTTCAAAAACTTCAAGTAGACTAGGAAAATCATACGAAGCTTGGTGGAAAAGTCTCCGAGCGAAAAAAGCACTTGGGAACATAGACTTCATACCATAACGTATCAATGGCTACTGGGATAAAACTTGCACAGAAATAAGAAAACTCACGGAAGAAATTTCGCTATAGCAAAAAAAATTGCTTTGTAATATTTACATATTTGACACTGGAACTATGACCGTAGAGCTGAAGTTGAGATAGATTGAGAATAAAATTGCTACTGTTTGAACTTCGTAAACGGACACAGCGGCAGTCAAATCAGTTGTGTATAATCCATTGCTCAGTATGTGGCCTCGAGGCATAATTATATTTTCACATACTCAACTTTGTACTTACTCCACATACTTGCATTTAGTATGAAGGCATGATTACTGAGCCTTCTATCAGACATCCAGGAATTTTACTACTACTACTTTTAGTCATGTTGCCGCATAACGTGAAATTTTTCATCTCAAAAAGTAATTAATATCTAAAAAGTATCGGATGGAATAATTCTTAGTTTTCGCATATTTAAGTGAGGTGATCAACCGTTTTTGAGAATTAATCTAATACTTTTTAAATTATTTCTCCAGAAAGATAATCAGTTAATTTTCCGTTTTGTTTCAGGCTCCCTCCGTTTTATGTCAGACTCCTAGTGGGAGAAAAAAATTTTCATGAGGGACTTTAATAATCGAGTGCAGTCCACTACCCTCGATTCGATTTCGCTCATCTTCACTCAACTCTACTCTATACTCAGGAATATTATACTGTATACGCTACTCTACACTACTATATACTCTAGTTTTTTCTACCCAATTCCATTCCATTTGATTCTCCTATGTTCGATACCATTCTAGAGATTGAATGCCTGTTCACACATGTTATTAACACAGCAAAAACAAAACAAACAAAAACCTATCAGTGCTCTCCAAATCAGTGCATGTTAATCGTGAAGTGAAATTTTCAGCTCTTGTAAACTCTTAGTAAAAATTAGTTGTCAACTCTGGTAGAAAATAATTGAAATGAGAAAGCAATGTCCACGAGCCTGAGACGACGTGAGGGTTGGGAGTTGGGACGCACGAGAACAATGGCTCTCAAACACCCAAAGCAGGTCTCGCAGCATGGCCTCGCTACCTCCGCACCTCCCCCCTCCACCTCATCCTGCATGGCTTCTCCCCTGCGATGATTTAAATTGCTCTTAAATCGGTTGATTCGGACACCTAGATGAACGAATAATATTTACACCGCAAAACTGTGTACTCGCATGTTCCAAAAGGAGAAGGTTACAGCGAATTCTTCAAATTACCACATCACCTGTGTTATAAACGACGTACAAATGTCATTGTAACGGTGCGACAAAACCCTAGCTGTCGTTCGCCAAATTTTGAGAGGTC
>VOMN01074200.1:0-35432 GCA_014899125.1 Orchestia grillus
TTTTCATGACGTTACGAATACTTATTTGACCCACTGTACTCTGCAATGCATTTAAATCTTCAAGTAATTTTTCTTGTTCATTTAAGAACACTGAAAGTTATAAGTTTTTGACCGACGTCATTTATGACAAGCACTGTAATAATGATCGTGATTCAGCGCTACGGTTGTCATGTGCATTATCATCATTTTAATTATGCTTTGTCATCGTACTTCACATCCCTGGACAATCGAACAACAATCTCCACATTCGTCACGCGGCAGCGGGCGTCGAAAGCAAGAACGTCGCTGCGAAAGTGGCTTGTGGTTCTCACGCTTCCGGCGTCGACACAAGTTACTTGTTTTCTGCCATGAAAACAATAGGCAATGATCGAGGGGCACCGTGCCTGTGAAAGCATGCATACCCACTCGTCCTACGCTTACTATGCGACCAACCAACTTAGCCGTGAGAACACTTCAGAGGGTTGCGTTCTTGCTACCTAAGTCGCTCTGCAAAAAGTGCGCTAGAGGAGGTCCTTCAATGTATCTCGGAAATTTGAGTCTCAGATGTGTGTTCTGAGTCACTATGGAAGTAGGTGCGAATAAGATTTGTCTACATTGGTTGTGTGCACTGAGGCTACATTAAAGTATTCGTATTGGAATCGTTAGCTCTACCTTTACGTTTGGCTTGTGCTTAAACAATGATTACCTCTTCTCTTAATTTTTGCCTTTTTCGTGGGAGCAATTGTGCAATTGTGGAGGTAATTTCATAGACGCGTGAGCTTGGTATATGACTTACGTCATTTACGTTTGTACTTAATAGTCGGCGTACATAATATTCGGGATGATCACTTCAACAGTGATCAACCCTTCAGGTGACGAATGGGTAAAGCCAATCGTAAATAATTCATAAATTCATACGGAATCGAATCTTACCCACTGCCTTTGAGCTTAGGCAGCTGCACTGCCGCAAGTGAAAACCAGCTCTGCGTTTCCTATGGTCGTCTGTGTGCGAGTGCAGTAGTATAACTGCAGATACCTGTGAACCATCTCCTCCCGCAGCTGCAGTGGCGTTTTAAAGTAAAGGTAAAGTAAAGTTAGGTAAAGTTAGGTAAAGTTAAGTAAAGTTAAAGGTAAAGTAAGTTAAAACATTTGTATAATTGCAGATAACTTGTGAACTATCTCCTTCGCAGCTGCAGTGGAGTTTGTAGTGGAGCTGGTAGCACTCGAGCACTGTTTTTCTATCCAGACCGGCTACCTCTGCTCTGTATCATTCTTCATTTCATGTATCATACTTCGCATACCTTCCTCACAATGCCTTCCATTTTCTCGGTCAATTTTCATTTTCCTACTACGACAGCCCGACTCGATTTTTATCCTTCTAATCCGACAACTAAACTCTATTTTTATCCTCTCATTTCGACAGCCAAACTCCATTTTTATTCTCTCATTTCGACAGTCAAACTGCATTTTTATCCTCTCATTTCGACACCCAAACTCTTTTTTTATCCTCTCATTTCGACAGCTAAACTCTATTTTTATCCTCGCATATCGACAGCCAAACTCAAATTTTTACCATCCTATTTCGGCTGCCAAACTCCATTTTTACCATCTTATTTCGACAGCCAATTTTCATTTGTTTTACCATCCTATTTCGACAGCCAAATTCCCTGTTTTTACCATCCTATTTCGACAGCCAAACTCCAATCCTAAAATCCTATTTTAACAGTCAAACTCACTTTCTACCATACATCGACAGCAGAACTTCATTTTTATCATCGCATTTTGACAACCCAACTCCATTTCATCCTCTCATTTAGACTACCTAAACTCCATTTTCATCCTCTCATTTAGACTACCAAAACTCCATTTTCATCCTCTCATTTAGACTACCTAAACTCCATTTTCATCCTCTCATTTCGATAACTTTAACCCCATTTTCATTATACACAGCTTACACTCATCTTATAACATATGATTCCAATGATTTATATGAGCATCGCTGCTTGGGAGTCGTTCTGCATTCGAAAGGATATTAGACATTGTCAGAAATGAAAGCTCTCTGATTATAATCGTAAAATGGACAGTCTCAATTCTGTTATAGTTATCACTTTACTCACTCCTCTGTAGAGAACGAGGGTCACTAAAGTTTTCGTTAATTTGTTTTGAAAGAATCAACAAACAATGAATCTTTCGCTGCTAGACTCGTTCTTCATTTGTTGTTTTATTTATTTACGTTTCTAACTTCTCATCTAAGAATAGTGTATTCTTTGCAAGATATAAGTTCGCCTTTGATTTTTGTGTATGTTAATTCCAAATATGAGTGATTTAAAATACTTCAAACATCTAAATAAAAATTTGAGATTATATTCGCGGATCAGTCCAGTTTGTCTATCTTATGCTGTGGGGACTAATGTCCGCAGGGGAACATTGTTAGGCTACCTCAGCTTTAGCTAGGTGTTTGGGACTTCTATCTTTCACGCCCACTTTGCGTCTTAATTTTCATACCTGCTTCAATGATGATTCTTTATCTTTTCTTCCTGTTCTTTCTTAATTTGTTGTTTCCATGCACTGGGGATCATGTGTGGGAATGAACCTCGTGCATAAATTCCCCATTTCCCTAAATCCATACTTGATGGTCCCTTCTCTTTCGGTGCGACATAGTCTGAGTTACTAAAACGCTGCTATCCTTACTACTACTGTATTCGCGGAAGTGAAATCGAAATTAAAGCATTTTACTTACGATTTTTATTAGTCATCGGATGGACGTACAATGTCCCAGCCAAATTTGTGAATATATTTGAGGGAACTTATATGATCTTGGATTTTGTCCGATTATGTGTATTAGCTATGTGTGCTTGTGATTATGTGCTTTGTTTATGTGTGTGCGATTAGCGATTATGTGTATCCTAGAACTTTACAGAGTTCCAGGATTTTGGACAACATAGTTTTTCATATTAACAAATACTTGGTTCCGCTTCATGTGTGTTGTACTTTGTGTAGGCCATTAATGTGGGGAAAATTCGTGTGAATATTAATTAAAAATACAAATAAATAGACCTAAGAATTATTTTTTTTAAGCAAAGATCCTTGTTTGTGGTGGTGCTTACTTTATATGTGTATATATATATATATATATATATATATATATATATGCACACACATATAAAGTAATATATTAGTCGTTGTAAATGTTGTCTATTGAGAGCTCAAAAATAAATATTGACGAAGTAAAGATACCATTATTCATAAAACTGGTATCCGAGCCGAATGATATGAAAGATCTTAGCTCCCCGGTTTGTTGAGAACGTGTCATGATTTGCTGGTAGATCCTTTACTCGAGTGAGAAACTTTTGGTGGAAGAATTTTAAGTTGACGTATACACAATTTTAGCTATGTTTAATTTGCTTGTATTTGTTTAAAATAAGGTTTTATTCTGTTTGAAATTTTAATCGATTATATTTTTGTCCGCCGATCTTCAGATCCTCCATGTCTTCTTTATTTATTATTTTCAGTAACTTCCTATGTCTCATGAGATTCATTAACAAAATTTCTTGGCGACAGCGACAGCTTCAGATCCCTTACGAATGTAACTCATTTTCTCGAATATTATTTCTGTTGATTACAAATCCAGCTGCAACTTTTTGCTGATGCACGCACGCTTCCTGCCCGTGGTAACTGCCAAGCCCTGCTCCATCGCGCTCTATGTCTCATTTCTTGCACGATTAGGCGTCACAAGAAGCTCGCTGTCGCTGTTATTCTGTTCTTTTACGTCTGACTTGCTTTCTGTCATTTCTTCTCCCGAGTTTTCAACGTGCTTCTTTTTTCGCTGAAGGGTAACTCTTTCTAACGCTCCTTCAGGTCTTTTGTTAACACAAGCGCGATTTTAGAGGTGAATTTTTGCGTCGCTACGCCTTCCGTTTGCTTGCGGAGTCGTCTGTCCTTTTCTTTCTTGCTTGGTTGCATTCGGATCAACGACCCCCGTAGTTGACCAATGGTAAGTCATTAACGCAGGTGCTCTGAGCCAATAGCAAACGGTCGAGTACAAATGTCCTTTACGTCTTGCTGGTCACAAGTGAACGAAGAAAACTTCAAATCTTACCACGTTGACCGCTTGAGATGACTAATGACCGCTTCCGAGTTGGCCATAATTTCCAAGTGACTTCAAGCGGAAGGGGAGGCGTTTAATTCCATTGTTGCATCATTTCTGTAGGCCTAAATCTTTAACAGGTGGATCAAGTTCAAAAAGTTTTTCTGGTAATGAATCAATGAGTGAACGTAATTGCCTCTTCTTTCTTCTACGTCTGCTCGTCCTTGGCTGCTGTGCATACTCACTGGTAAAGTTCACCGGACTAACTTAAAGGTCAAGTCTTCTATTTGCTCTCAGCAGCTCAACGCACATGCGCTTTTTGTATCGAATGAACAAGATGAACGCTTTTATTTTTGCCATATTTAGCAGAATTGATTAAAAATGCGATTTCAACTCAAATTTATTTCAAATTTCAGCATGTTTGTATCGCAGTTTTGATTTTGCCTTTACCACTACACTTATAAAAATTGATGAGTTTTCTCACTCGGAAGTGAAGTTCCCAAATCCCAACAGCTAAGAAGAAATTTAGCTCCTCCTATTGTTTCATTTTTCTCTCTTTGGTCTTAGGTCATTTAGCAGTTCGTTAACTTTGTACTTCTGCTTTTATGTTATACCTGAATTACGTACTTTACAAGTTATTTATTTAATTACGTTGTAGAAAAATGTGTCGACTTTGCAATTTTTTTGACATTGTATCTAAGGTCGTTCGATTATTGGTTCACTTAAATTGTTTGATGTTAACAACGCCGAAAAATTATTCTCTCGTTTATAATTTTAGCTCTTTGATACTCCGATCTTAACACGTTGACTTCGATTCTCCACACAGTTACAATTACATGCCGACAAATATCTATACTATGAATTTACAAATGAAGGATTTTGGTTTCACAAATTTGGTTACTCTATTAATTTTCTTTCTAATCAGAACTAGCTTATTCGATTGAAGAACACAAATTTGAAGCAAACTCGAAAATTTGTATTTATACATGATAGTGCTTGGGTTACATTAGGTTAGGTTAGGTTAGATGATCGCGTGCACCATATATGACCCACTTCGGAGGCGAAGTGTTAAATCTTTTGAAACAACAGTATTTTAACAGTTCCTGTAAAATGTTAAAATGACGGTGGTTCAGTGGAGGTGTGTGATAAATTTTTCCATTGTCTTCATTGCCAGGATGATTCAGTTCGTAGCACTCGATTCTTCCCTAAAAATTCCAGCCATACTGCCTGCAGTTCTAGGTTCTGGCTGGAAATCTCTATATTTATACATAGATAATTCAGGCAAGTGATAAAACTTGTCATTCTTTCATCCTAGTTTGAGACTATGCACATCATTGTGAAGCCGAAGTATAGAACTGCTGCTCTTCTTAAAATTTGCGACTGTCAACACTATGTCTGGCGAGTTACTCTCATACCTCGAGCTGAAAATCTTCCTTTGTAATCGTTCAGTTTTGAGAACTTGGAGTCACACTCTCGTTCAGAGGTACAGTTTGGGGTAAATAGTGCACAGTGACTTTGCAGTGATGAAAATTTTAGTTCTTCGCTCTGAAGAGGATTTAGTTTTATGATTTGAAATGAAGGGGCGTATTATACTCCACAAATTTTCATCAAGAGGGGAAAGCATGTTTGATGGCACTCGGCGTTAGTTAATAAGTGCGTTTTCTCATAGGCTAATTCATTTGATGCTCGGCACTTACTTGTTTAATTCGGTGAAGAAAATTTGAAAAATCTAGCGCACCGCTATTGGATGCATTTTTGCTGTTATATCATGTAAGAGTGAGTGCAGAGCAGTCTCTCTGGAGACTTTCACAGGAGCAGTTAGTGGGCGAAGAGATTCTCTGGTAGGAACCGAATTAAACATCAGTTGGGTGCAGCACCTGCTGCCTTGGGTGGCCAATGCGCCCCAGCACTGCTGCTCTCTTGTACACTCAAAGCATGCACCGCATGTTCACAGGCGCGCTCTACTGTGTTCAAATATAGAAGTCATTACAGATACGTGATATCAGGAAGAAGTGGTGGCTATAGTGCGGTAAGTCGCATCGTCAATCCGATAATTTGCCATTAAGAAATTCTCTATACATCGCATTTCAATATGTGTGAATTTTAACTGCAATAGAACATACATTGCTTCCTGTTTCTCGACTTCATAAGTTCTAAAGAGTATTTATTATATATTTGGAGATTCATAAAACACTCGGAATAAATTATTTTATTTTCTTGATTTGTGATCATTATTAACTAATAATTTCTTCGCATAGTTATTTCCTAACTGTTCGTTTGGACGTTTAAGTTTCCTATCATAGCATTTTTCATAGGGATTTCATGCATTTTACGTCATTTAAGTCAATTTGCTTAAAAAATTTTATGAGGCAGAATAAAAAGTTGCGTCTGTCTAGAAATTGTAACGACGATATCGTTAAAAAGTATTTTTTTTGGAATAGCGTCAGACTCAGCAGTACAATACTACGCTTGATTGTAATTTCTTTTAGCTATTTGAGTACGTGATCTCGCACGCGAGAGAGACTCTGTGGTTGGTGTAATGTACGTGAAAAATTCGCTTTCATTTGAGTGGAGGGAAAGTGATGCGGTTAGCGGCCTCTTATTATCTCCTGATGAACCGTGCGACGGTCCGATATGTATACGCCTCTCGAATCTCTGAGGTGCGAGATGGCATGCGAGTTGGCTTGATATCGTGTCCCTGCTATTGTGCCTGCCGCATTTGTGTCTTTGTTCAGTGCGCGAGCTGATGCACTTCTCCTTACGGTGGTTGACAGGAAGCCTTCACTCGCGGCACTCTCGAAGCAGAATATTGTAGATCATTTGCAAGAGCGCTGAGCAGTAGCATCGAAGTACAGCTAGGAAAGAATAAACTGTTTTAGGATAGCTGCCAACGGAAGTAAAAATTGATTTGATAATGTAATTTCTGCTTGACTTTTGCACTTATAGAACAGGATCGATATATCCTGTTGAGAAGGTTCGCCTAGGGTTAGGACCTTGCGTTTACGTGAATGCAGTCATTTACCAACTTAACAGAAAAGGAAAAGGAAAATATTTGAACTTCTTTTACTCCAAATCATGGAATTCTAAGAAAAAGGAAGAAGCGAAGAATCTGCGAATTATTTCGTGTTTTTCTCCCTTCAAAAAATAGAAAAAATACCAAAACTTCACAGTACAGTATTGTAGAGTGAGGTGTAGGGTTTGTGCGTAAGAGAGAGAGGGAGAGAGGCTGGTGTTGGGGATGAGATGGTAGATTGGTGCTCCGTTAGGTTTCACATTCCCTAAATACAAGGCGTTGGAGAGTGGTTGGCAAAGGTCTTGGCAGTAAAATGAACAGCAGAGCAACTGAACTAATGCGTTGTATTATACTGATCGTTCAAAATTAGTGGCAGAGGTATACGTTTCATGAAACCGCAGTCATGAATATGATACAATTACCTACCGTAAACCGCAATTGGAATAAGTTGATGCATTGAGAAGCCGTTCAGTAATAAAGGTGTGTAATGGAATTTGATGAATCTAACCAGAAATGGAAAAAAAGTGAAAATTACGTGCATCAGTTCCTTGAACGAAACCTTGGTTCTTGCCTAGCCTTGTGTCTTAACAAGTCTGCGTGATGAAACCGATGCAGCACTCTAACCGTGGCTCCCAAACTCCTCTGCAAACGTATCAATGGTGTGAGGAAGCCGTTCAACTTGATTTTGGTCATTTCAACCACGTGAAACATGTAAGAGAGTGCCAATATATCTTACAAGAACGACGTATAATCTATCATGATAGACAAATTGAGGCTGTATTGAACCTCTTCTATCCCAGTTTTTTCAGGAATCTCTTGTGTTGTAAGTTCACGCTTGTAATGCAACATCCTGAAAGTGAAGACCTACATCAGTTCAGAATACGTTTGTTGGCGGTGCATTAAAGTGCCGAGATAAAGCCTTCAGTTCACATGTCAGAGATAAGCAATTGAAAATTTCATATCACTGATAAAACAGTTTATAGCATGTTAAATGAAGCACCGACGTTCAATTTCTGCTATAGTTACGTTCAGAATATATTTGCCAATGTTTTAAACTGGTTCTAACGCTACCATGCATCACATGGGCATCAAGGCAAGGTCCACTTCGGTTGTATTTCGTGCAAGATGCCATGAAGTGGATCTACCTCTCAGAATCGTACTTGAACTTTTCAGTAAAGTATTATTGAGCAAATAAATTTCTTGAGAAAACTAATGAGCGTCTTTATCGTTAACGATTTAAAACTCTAAAACTATATCTATAAAACTATATCTATAAAACTATATCTATAAAACTGTATCTATAAAACTATATCTATAAAACTATAAACTATATAAAACTAACAAAATAAAACTACATCACGGGATTGATTTTCCTCACAACGCCCTGTGGCAGAGAAGTTCTGAGTGGCGAGAGATAATTTTCCATTACTGCATGGAGCACACCAGGAAGCGGGAGCTGCAGTTGATTGACGTGCGCTAGAAAGTGTTGTGTAATTGAAATGTATCCATCCTTTTCCTCCTTCAGTAAAGCAAATCATCTTTATTAGGTTGATAATGAGAAAAAATGCGCTTCTAATGATATATGGTAAAGGGAATGTATCTGTGAAAACATACGCAAGATTGCTATAAAGCTGAACGAATTTTACACTTGTTTAGCCTTAATCATCAGAATATTGAGTTTAAATTTGCGATAGGAAGAGCGAAATTCTGACGTATGATAGTTGTTCGTATCGAAATCTGTGGTTCAGCAAAGCCCGCAATCATATTTAGTGTATGCCTCGCGGACTGATCGGCGACATTCTCACTCCCAAACTGCGCGTGGTCGAGCCTGCACATGTCGGTGGCAGACTGCACAATCCAGTCACAAATTTACGCTTGATTATGACAAGCACACGAAGTTTGGTATTCCATTCCCTGAAAATGCATCTACAATTTGACTTAACAAAAATAAGTTGCATTAACTGTAATTGAATACTAGATTCGAAGTGCCCTGTTAGGTTGGGACAAGTACCCGGAAAAATTGCCTTCATTATGCATGTTTTCTCTGTCAAAAACTCGTATGTTACTTGATTCTCTTATGAATGCTAAAATACTGCGTGTGAAAAATCATGCTGTTTTTCTTGTAACTCGCAGGTTTTCTCCCTCTGAATTCGATAGCTTACGAATATATGTAGTTTTGACACTTCACTAGAGATGTCTTTACAGTCATCTCGCGCATACTTTCCGTTCTGCTCGCGGAAAACAGAGCTGGGGTAGCTATAAGAGAACAGCCTGTCTAACGTCATTTTATTACTAGCTCATAATTATTTCATTCTATTGTCTTCAGGTTGTTGCAAGAATGTCACCTCGGACTCGTATCTGGCCTGCAGCTGTGTACTTTCATGTTCACCGTAGGTTAAACTACGAATCGAGAAAATGCTCTGCATTTCTCTTTAAGGGATTCGAAGAGGCCAATGGGAGTTATCCTAGTGATGTTTTGTCCCATTCGAAAAATTTTCTGAGAAAATTATTTATCGCTACGCTTCAGAAGTGTCAGTTGTAATGTGTGAATCATTAAAGACTAATACTTTTGTTTTTATATATTTGTGTTCTTTTTTAACATAAATTGTCGTTTTCAACGTTTCAACTACAACGCCGTGTATTTTCGAGAAAAGAATGTCGTATGTAAACGTTCATTGAACGCGGGAACTACTGCAGTTTTGTTTTAAAAGTAAACTTCAATAGTCAGTTAAATGCTCATTCCTGACCTTCACCTGGTGGACCAGTGTGAGGAAGATCACGATCACGTTCGCTGTTTCAGAGAACTTGGAAGTATTGTTGATACGGTTGAATTCAAGTTGACTCCTTTTGAATCATGTTCATCAGAGGAGTTGGCTTGGAGACGTCAAGAATGCTAAATTTGTGTAGCGTAGTGGAACAATGAAAAATTATAGTTTGCTGTCTTTTACAGCAATGAGTTTTTGCAGATGAAATCAAAGGGTGTCTATAACATACCTAGAGTAAAATAAAAAATTTCAGTGACTTAACACATGCATGTACCTGTAGAAACTATAATATTCGAACAAATTTTGCTATTGTATTTGTATGATGGCTGAAGTTTGAATCTATTTATAATTTACAGTGCAGTTACTTTGGTTTACCAAGAACATCGCAATTTTTTGCTTTCCTACGAAGTTAATACTTCGTTTTTAATATTTTTTAAGAAATGATCTATCACCTCACTAGTTGAGCACTATTCACGAGCCTAAAATAAAGAATGCTCGATATTCTTTGCCAGTCACGTTCCTGCCATTAGCCGAACGTACGTGTGCGGTTACCGTACGCTCAGTGAAACGAATTTTGTGCGCTTTTGTTAATTGACGCCTCGCTGGCAGGCGCATCCTCACTAACGGAACTCTTTGTGGCACTCGAAAATATCTAAACATGTTCTGAAGATTTCTTCAGTGCTTTTGTCTAGTCCATGTCCGTTTTGTTTGATGAAACGATTAAACTTTGTTACTTTTTTGTAGAGAGTTATTTTAGTCTCGGGATGAATAGATCGTGAGATTTTCCAGGATCTCTATTGCTATTTTTGAAAACGATTGCGCTGCTGGGGTTGTGTAAGTGAAGTTGGAGAAATTCTTAAACCTGATTATGATTTTGATTTGCATAGTTGAAACAATTCTTGCTGAAAGTTGCTGAATTATTTATTGCTCTCTTAGGAAGGTAAATCAAATTGATTTATGTTTAGCCAGAAATCTTTAGCAGGGAATATTTTACCACAGTGTTTGGGTGTTGGACCTTGAGAATGATTACTGCTATTCAAAAAGGAATTCTAAACATGCAAAAAAGAAATGTTTCTTTTTCTTATTATGTGTGTATTCTGTCATTCATGCAACCTTCACGTTAATAATGGTTGAATTTTTGCAGAATAGCTTGTACCTGTAGTGCCTATCTTGGTCATCGACAATAAGTGTTCACGTTTCTCCCCTTTCACGTTTCTTATTTGTTACCCATAGTCTAAGTAACAGCGAAGGCCAGGGAAGTTTGTTCTGGGCTTACCTTCATCCTCCTATACTTTCCTCATCGGTCTGTCCGTAGCTACATGCACCTTTGATGAGGACATCGTTTTATGGAAAAGATTTCAAGCGAGCTTTACACTTTACCATTGTCTGCCCTCTCTGTTTCATGTTGCTCTAAGGTGCAGACCAGCAGGTGACACGTCAGTTACGAGCTCACGTGAGATTAAAGCACTTCTCTGTTGACCGTGCGCTGAGCTGAGTCGTGTGACTGTGAATGGGCAGGATATAAAGTGGCTCAGAACTGATCTCTGTACTACAGAACGAGGAACATTTCGACTTGCGGGGATTTTTTTTCAGAATCTACTCAATTTCTCAACCGTAGAAGGACCATTTTATTTTATGCATGAACGAAATGGGAAAGCAGTCGTTCATATTTAATGCGCAAATGTACATATTAGATTCACCACCCTGGCTTTTAATAAAACAATAAGATTTTGCAATTAAACTCTGATATTTCTTACGTACATAATTCTTAAACGTGGGCGCCTTCGGATGAAACACTGCGCAAGAATTGTTTTCGAGACGAACAATGTCTGAGATGACATTTTTTTGCTGTCATTTCAGTCGTGGGCTATGCTATTCAATAACTGTAATCAAGATATAGATTTGTGGTACGGCATTCCCGGGCATTGGCCCCTTGGATCGAGATCTTACCGAAGGCTGAAAACTTTGTTGGCAGGGATTGAGAAGCCCTCTGCGCCTCCTGGCCGGCCACTAGGGCCCTCAGTGCAGCTCATCACGTACAACTATGAATGAGCGGTAACAAATTTTTTCTGCCATGAGTATCGCTAGACTGGAATTTTTAGACTACAGCTCTGGCGTCATCGCCCAAGGTCTGTTGCTAAATACTTGATTGCTTTCGAGGGCAGCTGGACAGGTGCACCTGACGAAGAATCTTGGAATAGGATGTACTTTTTTGTGGGTTTCTGGGAAACATAACGTTGAAAATGTATTGAATTCCACAACACTTTATTAAGAAAACTTTAAAGCTATTACTGTGCTTGTCGTAACAGCAATAGTGGGCTATGCAGGCGACCTTTCACTCGTTGCATTACGCGCCAGAGTGTCCCACAACAACTGCTCTGGCGTCAGTTTCCTCTGCCTGGATACACTCCTGCCACTTAGCGTTTTCTGATCGTTTCTCAAATGTTGCATAAATATTTTTCGTCTTCTATCTTAATTCAACCCTTGATAGATTCTCGATTTCCTCACTTGCATCATACTTTGGGCTTAATTTTACAAGCTGCCAAGGAAAGAAAAAGTGCTGTAGACGCATTTACTTCACGCTTAGTGCGCGCTTAAGTTTTGAAAAACTCCTCCTGAAAGTTCAATATATTGTTGTATTCGGTTGTGAGTTACATTCCGATCACTCTGGGCCTGTTTATTTGGATTTGACACACCTGATTAAATATCTATGCTGGTATGTGAAATTTTGTGCGTCTCGTTGAAATTAATCACTCTGATACTAATGTCCAAAATGTGCACTTCTATGCTTCGTTTCCCTTACAAAAATTGACATTGTGCCTGTACAAATACGGCTGGCAAGTTTGGTCTTAAAAAATAATTGCTTGCGGATTTTTCAGAAGTGCCCCACTATTGTTACGGGAAAGTATTTCAGAAAATGCTGCTGACTGCCCGCGTATATATATGTATATATACATATATAATTCTCATCAATACTTTCAAAGAATTACGTATCACATTCTAGGAGAGGAGGGATGCACAAATAGTGATTTTGTTCGCTCGACGCATGGTTTTATAAAAGGCCATACACCTATCGCAATCAGCCGCCAATGTAGTATCGTCGTTCTTCGGTTTGTTTCCACAGTAGAATGCACCTGCAAACTTAGGTAGAGGTCTTAATTTCTTACAATAGATGTACCTTTCTGTGTTATCCTACATTTTTTAGCCGTTTGGAAGATACTCTCACTGTCAGTGAAGTGTACAAATTATTGTCAGTATATTTATCTCACTCTTAAACCACTGTCCTTTATTACTAGCAAAGTATAGAGCGCCTATGCTGCAAGGGCCAAGATGGGGTTCCTTTTGTCAGAGGAAGGCTGTATGGTGCAGTGGGCAGCACGCTAGCAGAGCCCTGGTCCAGTGCACCGTGGACTTAGGATCGGGTGATTTTCGTATGGCCACGGAGTGCTTTTATTGGAAAAGGAAGATATAACCCAACACTCTTCAATGAACTCAGGTACCTTGTCATTATTTATCTGGATTTTAAAATTCAATGTTTGGCATGTACGTCAACTGGATTGGAGTGAAGATTCTTTTCTTTTCGTGATCCTTTCATCCGAGGCCACCTCGCTTCTACTCGTACGACATTCGATCTCATGATCTAGCTTTTCCAAGTAAGACGGATGATATTCAGCTGCAAGGGATAATATCTTAAATAATTTTCCGTCATATCAGAAGAACAGGCGTCGTAAGAGAATCTTCATGTATAGGAAGGAAAGAGTTATCAGAGTTCTCTCCTGTGAAATCTAGCTAATGATATCACAAGATCTATAAACCTGGGCTCCTCTTACGGAGTCTTCTTGTAATTACTGCACAGACGCCGCCATGTTGCTAAGCGGTCTTGAATCCCTTTCGCCGCAGTCAAGATAGATACTTACATGGCCACTGGGTTGCCGTAGAAGGGACTTGAATGATGTAATTTATTATCAAGTGCAAGTCTCTCTAGCCCCCGCTTGCGGGATCCCTCTCATATTTGGGGGACGATTTTAATCTGAAGTTGGTAACTATCATAAATTCATTATTCTTATCGTTAGCAACATGGAGCGAGTTTCCTTGACTCACAGCTGTCGTGGAAATTTTTTTATTCTCAAAAACTTCTTTCAGTCCATTCATGTACGGTATTATTACAACTCATAAAATCAGAACAGTTATTAATTTGTGTGTTTCTCTTTATATATTAGTATTCCTTATTCTTGGATATGATTTAACATCACTAATAGTATTGATTTAATTTTCATAGATTCTGTATAGTAACGAATTTATGTATCGAGCTTTCATATCTCAGAATTTATGGACTCTGTGGAATTCAGAGGAGACTATAATTTCGATTTTCGAGTTATTAACCCCATCTCACATTACATTAATCCAAATTTGGGTCATCCATCTTTTCACTGAACGCCCATCTTTTCCCTGTTCCATAACTTCACTCACTTTTGATGCTAAACTCTCAAGCTTTCGTTTCCTCGAACCATCGTCGTTGGGTGATGTTCCCCCTTTGTTTAATCGTGTTTTCTCCGTGTCACCCGCCTGCCTTTCGCGGCGCCTCCTTCTTTCGTATTCAAGACGAAGTGTTGCGGTTGTTCTTCCGGAGCTGGTTTTATTTCCCATGGAACACAGCTCGCTGACGGGAAAAGTCACGAAATCTTTTGTCGCTTGAACTTTGGTTGTGGAGCGTCTGATTAGTGACTCCAGCCTGAAACGTGTGTTGGCGTTACCCGTAGTAACGCAGCTCGACGGAGGAACCTGGATTTGCATTGAAAATCTATTGTGCGTTGACTCGTGCAAGCCGGAAGAAGAGCCATTAAACCACTCGAAGTTTTATGTTTTGTCCGTTATTTTCAAACTGTGCTCAACAGGAATTGTTTTCACGAGACGGTACTCGCAGAACTGCAGAATCAATTACTTAATATACAAGCTCACCTGCTGCTTCTAACGCGTCGATAAGACGGGCCATTCGTGTCATTTCAGCTCAGTTACCCTGTTTCATGACTGAGTCCTTATTTCAAATAGTTTCTGAATTAGGGTGTCCTAGCCTTTATTGCGAAACGTTTCTGAGGAGAAAGAAGTTGCATTTGATTTTTTATGAAAAATACTTAGCTTAGTAACACATAGCATATGTGTATTTTTCAAAGTTTACTTGAATACACATTTTCATATTAATTACTTACAAAAATTTACTTGAGAAACGTAAGATATAATTTCTACAATTGTTAGTATTAATATTTTCTGACTGCTAGTTAGAGTTGCTTCACTTTTATTAATAAGTCAGTAAGACATGTTGCCGAATGATGTCAGGACTTGCTATTCGCTGAAACTCAACCAGCAAGCGGTTTAATTGAGACGCCCACGACGAGCTGGTTGCGCATTCGAATGACCTTTGACCAAAGCCACTGCGGCTTTGCTGCGGTCGTGGCTGATGATGCAGGCCGCATGTAGGAGGATCGTAAAATCGCACGTGGACCTACCGTCCGGCCGCGGAGGGAAGCGTGCGGCGTGTTGCCGCAGCGTCGGGTCCTTGAAACTTGTTCCTCCTTGGAAGACGTTCGGATACTTTTAACAATTGAAACAATTTATTACCACAAGTGTTACATTATTTAAAGATATTACAAGCATGGAGTTCTTTTACCATTATAATGGACAGTTCTTTATACATAGCTACTTGTGGGCCCAAATAAGTTCTATGACTTCTAGGATTAGTTGCGGTCACGCTGGTGCCCCGCCATTTAGGTAAAGTGGGTGCAATAAATGTTCGATACATGGTCAAACTTCACTTGCCGTAGTTACACAACAGCAAAGCGTTTGAAAATAGAATATCTTATGTATTTTGTGTGGAGAATACTAAATTGGAGTGAGACCTCAAGATTAGTCAAATGTTGATATAATACCGACAAAATTCTTATGCTATTGCCTCAAAAGTATCCAAAACACCCACAAAATTAATTTTAAAGCAATAATAAATAGTTCTGGAACATTTGAGAGTGGTTTACGCGACAGGATTGCTGTGGAACTTTCTATAACAATAATCTACTTCGTCCACGTACAGTAACGGACCTCAGTCAATGTCCGAGAGTTGCACGAGAAGGAGGTCTTCGTTGAATACTGCAATTCTAATATAGTGAAGACTAAATAATTGACAGAAAGGCTCTGAGAAGTTTTTATTCAGTTCCATAAAAGTGGTTTGGGCTATAGAGAAATTTCTTCCATACTTAAAACACCAATCTCAACTATTGGGGACACGATTCGCCGGATCACGTCGTATCAGTCCACTTTAAGTCTAACACTTTCAGGGCGTCAATCTAAAATTTCAAACCGGGATGCTAAACATATCGTTCGTAAAGTAAAGAAGAATCTTCGAGTGCCTCGATCTGAATTTCATAATAATTTGAGAATGACTGGGACGAATGTATGCAAAACACAATTCGGGCAGTTCTAAGGAACGAGAGATTTCGTTCTAGTACATCAAAAAAACATCTTTTTGAAACCATTTTATGTCAAAAATCGTTTTAATTTTCCCCAAGGTACATTTAGAAGCATGAAAGTTTTTGGGACGCTGTACTACGGTCTGGGGAGAGAAAGATAGTTATTTGGACTCAACTTTCGTCTATATTTTGGATATTTATTGCACTTACTGTATATCTGGTTTTGTTTAAACTTTATTTTCTGGGGAAATCGCTCCCTAAAAATCAAATCTGAGACCTTTAAGTTGAGGGAGATGAGCCCGTTGTTCTAGTGCTATGAAGTCATTTGGCCATTGCTTTCTACGGCAAGTCCTAAACAAATCACTTTTATGATTCGTAAATTTTAAATCGCGTGTAATGTAGTTTTTTGAATTTCGCTACTTAGGACACTGCAGCTTACTTTAAAGTCATAATAATAGGTTTAATTGTAGCTCGCTAATAAATTTTATTCTTTGCGCTCGTTATCGTAGTTTTAATTTTTCAAATTGAATTTAAGAATAATAAATTTCTTACGTAAACTTTGCCGGTGATTCTAAAAATTTGTCTCTCATTTCGAGAAAGTTTCTCATTTCTTCCAGCTGTATATTTTTCTTAGTTACTGTCAGGAATTAGGAATGTATCTCCCTGCCCCTGAAACTTCTTCGTTCAGACCGTTTTTAAATTGTGTGCTCAGAGACGCATTTACCATTGAATGAAAAGCGATGGGCGCAGCGTTCCCGTCTGATGTGTTGACGAGTTGAGCGCGCATCGGTCGGCCGGCTTTGTGCGCGGTCATGCCCTAACGGGGAGCCTCAGGGGCCCGACGCCTGCCCAACTTCTGGCGCCTTAACGCCGCTAATTTAAGCCGATGGGTGGGTGTAGAATTGGGATACTCTTAATCGTTTACTTCAACGTCATCTGTAATGACTCCGTTTCCTGTAGAGTTTTTCATCTTCGTTACCATCTGGTAAAACGATGGGGTGTGATTATATTACTCATCATTTTACTTTAAAAACCACTAATTTTTAAATCTTGAGCCCTGGTGTGGTCAAACTATGTGACTGCGCTCCCGGCAGTTGTGAGGTCATTTCTGGCACTGTGGAGAGCTCCTCTTCAGCCACAGGCGCTCTCTCGCCCGCAGCATCTGCTGGTCGCAGCAGCTTGCGCTGGCGACCTCTGCGACTGCCTCTCATATCTGCAGAACCTCTACGCCGACTTCACTGCTTGTTGTTGGTATCGAAGCATCCTGAAATTATTCTATGTTTAAAATCTATTTACACTTTTCCTGACATGCCTTCTTCTGCAAGGAAGGCATGCGGGTATTTGAAGAAATTGCCACCTTTTTATTCTTGTCTTGTTGATTCTCAGTACTAAATCCTTTCTTCTGAGCGTACGGAAGCAACACTTCTCAGCTATCAGGTCAAGCGGGTTAGCTTGCATTCTCGCATTTTGCAACCACTTTTTCTTGTTACATGTTACTGTCAAGAAATCTGACTGTGTACTTAACGATCATTTGCCTTGAATTGGTTCGCTTTACGTACCTGTCATCTTGAATTCTTTTCACATTTCTACAGTTGAAAGCTTGTGTAGTCATTCATTTCTCGTGAACGCGTTCAATCATGCGCAGACGCCAGTCATTCGTCTGTTCTAGCGGCTTCACTAACAGCTTATGGGTGGTCATTGAGTCCTTTATTACTCGCTCATTTTTGAATCATCTTGAAGTAGTAGTGCGCATCATCATCATTGTTCTATACCTCTAATATTCCAGGATAGACGTGAATCATTTCCAAAGTGATATTTTCATGCTCTCATTGGTGATGTCGATTGTTCAAAAGAACGAAATTTTAAGTAGAAATTATTCGTTTTTTTTTAGAAAAATTACTATCCTATTGTGAACAGGCGATGTATGTACCTTCAGTGCATTGTATTGGTGAAAATTTGTATAACTCTTTGTTTTTTTCTCTAAGATAAAGATTTTCTAATTTTTCTGACTATTTATACTTTCGTGGAATCTTAGATCATTATTGGGTCGCCCATGTGCACAAATAAGTTAATAAAATAATAAATTTGCAGTTTTTTTACATGAACTTGAGCAATTGAGTAAAGAAATTTGAACTCCATTCATACCTATGTAAATATGTAGATCTTAAAATAGTCCATGTCTCCTCATCTCAAATCAGGGTGAATAATTTCAATTGCATATCGCTACTCGCACATCGATTTCACCACCGCTCAAACTGACCCGCTACCACAGCTACAAATTCATGCCCGGCAAAGCATTGCCTCTACGGCCGCGCACTCACCGGCACAGGTACCCGTTATGCAGGTCCGTAATCAGCCCGCAGGATCTCGGCGCGTGCTAGCGCTACAACCACTCCAGCGGTGTCCCTCACAAGACGAGGTCCGGCAGTTGAGACGGCAAGGATGAGGTGGTTGGTACAGGTCCGGCGGTTGAGACGGCAAGGATGAGGTGGTTGGTACAGGCTTTCTTGGAAGCCGTGCGAACGCCGACTCTACGTGAGTCGCTGTTCATTGTGGGATTTTATGGAACTTGGGAAAAGTTAACTTACGTGGGGTATACTCGAAGTATGTTACTTTAGGGATTGGATTTTGGTGATAGTAGCAAATAATTAATAGAAGGGAAACTTCGAAAGGGGGTATGTATGGATTGGATATTTTGGTGTTATTTAACACTTAGACTGCAACGTGCGCCATGTATGGCACACGCGATCATCTTGCCTAGCAATAACCAAAGCACAAACATATATGAGTACATTTTTTTTAATTTTCATGAAATTAGTGTTCATTATTCGAATGTGCTAGTTTAGATTAAAAAGAAAATTAATCGGCTAACTAAATTTGTGAAAACAATATCCTTCATTTTCAAAAACACAGTGGAGATATTTGTCGACCCGAAATTTTTCCTGTATTGAAAATCACGGACCAAGTGCTGATGCAGTTTACCCTTATATTTATTTATAATGAAACTGTTTCATCGGGTTATTTTCCTTTAATTTCTTCAGTCAGCTGACAACGCTGAGGTTTGCTCCTCTCAGGGGGAATTGGCTTGGCAATGTTTGGTTTGTCTAGACTCTAGCGTATGCTGTTGGAGATGACGTCCCCAAGGGGGCACTGTTAAGTTACCTCAGTTATAAATAGGCCTTCGGGGCTTCTATCTTTCGTGCTCACTTTGTTTCTTTCAAATTTTTACACCTTCTTAGCTATCTTTTCTCTTTCTTCCTTTTTATTTCAATATTGTTGTTTCTATGCGCAGGAAATTTTATGTGGGAACGCACTTTCTGCGTAGATTCCCTGTTCTCTGTAGTCCACACTGAATGGTCGCTTTTCTTTCTTCACTTGAGATAAAATTTCATATGGATTGGGAGCTTTAAGCTAACTAACAATAAGATGAAGCTATTAATAACATTCATGTATCGAGTTATTTCGTAACAGAGTTCTGTGTATTTTTTAAGGAAATAAACAGTTTATCACTTGAAGAAAGCGAATTTCCCTGGAAGTATGAAAATAGTGCTGGTAGAAAATAATTTCGCACTGAGTACAGAGAAATTGCGAATGGTTTTCGTTTGTGTATAATATTCAAAGCAATGTCCGGCGGTATTTTCAGGTTATATCATCACAATTTTTGAGGACAGATGAGGACAGTGATCACTATTTTTGAAGACAATAAAGTTTCTTTTGATCCAGAATTATTTTTTAATGTGCTTGTGAGTTTACTGTAGAATTGGCTAGTCACGTGTTTTAGTTTCCGACTTTTATGTTGACTATGTTGCCTTCGTTTACTAGGGAGAATGTGCGAGTGCATACTTTATCCGTTTCCTAATCCTGAGCGTCACCGTAGTTACTGTTGCATCACAGCACTGAAGTCTTGGCGCGTAATGATGACTGTACGTCATGATCGCTAGTGAACGTACCGTTGTATTTGTCAGTGTCAGCTCTTTAGTTCTAACGTCTTGGAGCTCGCAACGTTGTCTACGAGTGACCATAACAGTGGGACGCGACGTTCGTTCCACTTGAGCAGTTGTACCCGTACATAATCTTGCTGGACTCGCGCCCGAGTGTACTTTGTGTGTTGATGTATTTAGTTTTTGCCAGAGACCTTAAAATAATGAATCGAAATTAGTAATTCTCCAAGATGTCCCCTATTTCCATTCTGTGCATTATGTATTTTCTTTACATCACTAAAACTTCTGTATCTAACGACGAAAAAATCTTTAACATTAAGTAAAGATAAAAAAGGCAAGAGACAACGCCCGAGTATCATGTTGAAAAGGCAAATTTATCGGCTGCGAGCAAACAAATATCGCCAGTTCGGACATCTGAACCAAAGTATGCCTCGAGCAATTTCTGGCATTGAAACACAGTACATACAGTTTCAGTAAGTCAAATAGCACAAAATGAAAGAACCAGAAAATGAAAATGAATAAAATCTAAGTAGGACTTCCATGATCTTGGATTGCTTTTTTCATCATGAAAATGCAATGGTTAGTAAATCAACGTACTCTATTTCTCACATCTGACACATTGACATTGGCACTCCTTGGATACTTTTTCTTCTTCTTTAGAGTATTATTTCTTACCTGTA
This sequence comes from Orchestia grillus, assembly GCA_014899125.1. Lineage (NCBI taxonomy): Eukaryota > Metazoa > Arthropoda > Malacostraca > Amphipoda > Talitridae > Orchestia > Orchestia grillus. Next base: position 20,924 of record VOMN01074200.1, read on the forward strand.
TCGAGTTCGAAGTTGTTAACCTAAGTAATTCAAGTGGTATTTCTGTCATCACTGTGTACAGAAATGAGGGAGCTATGTTGGGAGAACTCTCCTCATCGCGGACGTCACGAGGTCCAGGGCCTGTCAAATTCTGTAAAGAGTTGAGTGGCTCTTGTCGGGAGGTAGTGTCTGTCTTTTCTACTCTCATGGCATGGCCATTTAATATTCCACTTCTATTCCTGATGGAGATACATGCATATCTTGCAACTGATACGAATTTAGGAATAAGTATCTTGTTTTATACATCGTTTATCATATTTTCATCTATTGGCAAATCTCACTGTCACGATTGGAACGCTTTTCAAGAGGCTGCTGAGGTAAAATTTTGTACATTAAATGATTCTTGTGTTGTACGCTGTTATGTTTACTTCGATGGAAAGTTTGATACCTTGTGTTCTGATGTCTGAAGAATCATTTCATTTCTAACGGGTACTTTTTTGTAATTTAGGGATACAAGCACGACTGCAGCGTTTGTCCAGAGCTTCATGTGTAGTGTAACGTAAGTAATTCACGCGGTATTTCTGTCATCACTGAACTTTATTTGTCACTGAGTGACTTTATTTGTCACCATGACACTGCGACTTTATTTATTTGTCACCATGAACTTTAGTTCATCGTCACAGGTCAATAAATGCATCAATGACTACAGTTTTTAAAAGCGGAGCGGACGCAACATTTCCACTTTTACACAGTATAAACGAATTCTTTTCAGGATTTCAGTGGTTCGAGTTTCTCAATTGTAAATGTGCGATTACGGTTGCGTCGTGACTCGAGCTTCAGGGTTATCGCAGGATCGCTCGCTGCTCACAGGTCGCAGTCATGCATATGCTCAGCTCTGGCCAGTGCGTGGCTCTACCAGTCTGGTGTAATTTATCGTTATTCTCGTTTTATTGTGTTTCAAAATCAGACTTTTGTTACATATATCTTTAATAGTTGAAAAATTCTGTTGCGTTGCGCATTATTGTATCGTTGTGCACAGTTATATCAGTGAAAAATCAATTATGGGCTGTACTTAGGTGTCACAGTAGCTCAAAAATAGAATTCATCTGAAACTACGCAGCCTGTGGTGCTTCTTGTTCTGTACCGGAGCTGGACCACCCATCACAACGATTGGAGTCTCAAGGTTACGCTCAAAAATGTAAATGTCGCCTGAAAAGCCTTCATTTCTAAAAGAATTCAGGGTATAATCATGTACTATATGCTTCTTGTTAACTTTTTGCGTGACATTTCATCTTAGCATTTTTTGCGGTACACTTGTCATATTAATAATAAAAAGTTGAATCCTTGTATTCTCATACGTATACTTCAGTTTATGATGCATCAAAGACCAAAATGTCTGCGGACATTTAGAAAAAATGACCATTCCACTAGTTACTCGAACATTTAATATTTGAAATGAGAAGGCTGGTGGGTCAGAGGCGTCACAATCAGGTTGTGCAGGTTGCCCGTGGCGCTGGTGTTGCCTTCAGTTAGCGCTTGTCAGTGGCGAAACACGAGCTGTGCTTGCGGCAACCTGGCAATTAACGCATCGTGTGCGGTGCGTGTATGCTAGGCTGTGGTGCTATGGTGACGGCTGATCACGTGAGGAATGAAAAATAGTACGAAAACATATCTAGAGTAACAATTACTGAAACTTTTCATGAAAAATGATTACTCAGTGATATATTTATTCTTCTAAAGAGTAATTTTCATTCAGTATTCTATCGTTATTCGAAGGTTCTTCATAAGTTATTTTTGTGATTTTCATTTGAGTTCCAGACTTTAAAAAAAATGTTCTCTGAACGTAATCTTTCTGTACGCCTATTTCCTATTACGTACCAAGTACTTGAAAGTGACTGTAATTTTTTACGATAGTAATTCATGCATGCCTCTTTTTTTCTTGAACAGAAATGCTTTGGCTGAAACATTGGGTGAAACATGTCCAGTATGGAATGACAAAAAAAAGTTTACCATGTGACATGTTTCACTAATTTGAAATTTGCTTACAAACTTAAGAGCTCTAGATATTGTTGATAACAATGTACGCTTTTCATCGATGTGAATCTTGTAGCTCATGGTACGAAGTTTGCATACAATTCTCAGAATAACAAGGTAGAAGTGGGGCATCAGCACAACCTGCTATAGGAGGCCTCGGCCCACACGCTGGCTCCTCCTGTCAACTTGAACTGGAATTTCGCGAGTTTCAAGTTTTTCCCCCGAGGCCTGGCAGAACTACCGTTGCTTCTATACGATCGGCACCGCAGTTTCGGCCTCGCCGCTGCATTTCGTCAGTTGTGCGGCTTTATCGTGATATTTGGACGCTTCCCAACGAGTATTTCAGGGCACATCGGTTGCACGGCTGCAAAGGTTAAAGTCAAACAGGTCAGGCAGGCGTTGGAATTCTCTGGCTTCCGTCCCTGATGAAGCAAAGCTGGAATCGAAAACTGTCGAAGCTACTTGAAACGATCGTTGTTATGGAAATGGAAAAATGTTGCATTTCTTTCTCGAGCATTTGTTTCACTTATTTTCAGTTTTAAATTTGTTGTCATCATCGAATTCTTTTCATCTCTTAACCGGTGTGATAGGATTCCTTCTTAGGGGCTTTTTGTTTGAAATGTAATTTTTTCTCTTAATTATGTACAATGCTGCTAGTATGTAATGCAATGCAGCATTATCATCAGGTTCAAATGAAGTGAATTTAGTTATCTTTCATTATTTTAACTCGGAATCTCATCAGTTTTCATGAGTAATATAACTGGCTCGCACATTTAATCATATATTTCTTCTTAAGTACGCATTCTGTAGACTTATTTATTTTCTAATACGAGCCTCGTAAACATCAGGGCACGTACAATCATGTTCATCTCAACGAATTGTTACCATCAAGCTAATTGGACTTTCTTTTTCAGGTGATGGGGTCCGATAAGGACACAATCGACCAAGTTTTATCTCCACTGCTGTCTGCCCTCAAAAGTTCTTCCCCTGAAGTGTCTCAAGTGCTCTCTAGACTATCATCTTCCCCCAACCGGGTAAACAAAAAAGACTGCTGTCCTCCTAGTTTATCCCACCTCGTTAATGGCATTTCTCCCGACGATGAGAAAAAGATGAGTTCGTCTGGCCCGGAGGACTTCAATGCTGCGAGTCACGAGGGAGGTGATCCTGTAGAGCACCATAAAGCACCTCTGACCAAAGAGCTTTCCAACAATTCAATGTCCAGCATGGAGTATCAGTCCTTGTCAAGCGAATCAGACATGTCAATCGCGGCGAAAACCTCTAGTGAATCATCAAATGAGCGGCCAGAAACTTCACTGTCATCCGAATTTCCTTCAATGGCGGACCAGAGAAGCAATTCGAAGACTCCCATTTCTGGGTTGTCTTCTCCAACTCCCGTTCCCTTCACTCCTAACGACCTGACGGTGCTGCTGAAGCAGAACATCACTCCTGCCGAGCTCTCTGAACGGTCTCTCGAGCTGCTCAGGGCCATTGATGCCTACATTAAGACCTACACGGTTATTATGAAGGACTCGGGAGCTGAAGTAGACACAACGCTCCCCGGCTACTTGCTTGACGGTGACACCATCGTGCTCTTGGAGAACAAAACAGACGTCGTCCTTCCCTCAGGTCAGTTCATTTTTTCTATTCTTTCAGCAGAAGTAATCGAAATGAAATTAAGGAAGATTTCATAAGAACGTATTTTTTATTTCTCTGTTATAATAATTTCAGTGTCACTGTTAGAAGGGGTTATTGACAGGTCATCAAATTCTCTGTTCGGTTCTAATGAAATGATAATTTATATTTAACTAAAATTTCATCACTGAATTTTTTCATCTGATATTTTCACTTGAAAATGATTGATGGCTAGTGGAATTACATTGTTTTGGCCAGATGTTTTCCTAAAATGTACATCAGGTGTATTTCAGACACGTTAAAATGCACATTGAATATATGAAACAACTTCAGCAACTTTTATATTTGCATTTACAGTTGTAGAATCACTGTCATGCAGAAGAGTATTGGAATGTGCCACACAATTTTTTAATTTCATGCATTTTATTTATTCATTCTTAAGAGCTTCAATATACTATATCACAGGCGCGTCCCTGAATGAACACTACAACAGTGTGGCACACCCGCAGGCGCGTCCCTGAATGAACACTACAACAGTGTGGCACACCCATAGCAATCACAGTCTCCTGAACACTCTTCCATTACGTCCCAAAAATCGCTCGCTTCTCGCACCATTTGAGCAATACTGGCTTCGTTTTTTCTACGACGTCGTTCCCATTTTAGCTCCAGCTTGTATATTTGCTCCTCCGTCTTGCCCTTAAGCTTCTTCTCCAGCATCTCTTCGTACTCCTCCAGTTGCAGAGCATGCGCCGACCTCTTCAAAGGCGACCACGGCTCTTCTTCTCGTTTAGCTTTGGCGAATATAGTCCTTTCTCGCTCGTACCTAGACCACGGGTGCTTCTTCCGTAATGCAGTTTCCCTCTCACAATCATTGTCACATGCATCCTTCACGGGGTTATTAACTGATGGCTCTTTTTTTAATGAATTTCGAACTTCAAAGTTTTCTTTTACTTTTTGTTGTGTTGTTTTTTCACCCTCGGCGAGGTTATCACGTTGTTCATTTAGAGAAGTTATTCCCGCTTTCCCGGGATTTTCATTTGAAATTGTGTTTTTCCCATTAAGGTGAATCAAATTAGAGGATATTTTTTCTTGATTCTCATTTAAAGCCTCGTCTTGTTTGATCTGACAACACTGTGCTGAAGTTCCATTTTTCACTTGTTCTGCGGACTCCGTTCCTGTTTCTTTCACAATCCTGATGGAAGTCGAAATTTTCCCGCTTTTCTTCCAAGAATTTCGTTCCTTCCATTTGTTAACTTTTACCGCAGCTGCTTTATTTTTCACATCGTGTTCAGATGAAATTTCAGGTGAAAGCATTGCCTGATCGGAGGGAATTTCATTCCAGTACTCTTTCCCCATGTAGTGTTGCGTTGCTAAAATAGCTTCCAAAAATTGCGAAGAAACTGTGTATTCTACCGCGTTAGAAGGGGTTTCATTCTCATGGCGGTGTGGTATTGGGAGTACCTTTACCGCATTGCTGGGTTTGGCCGAATGCAGCAGAAGCTCTGACTCGCTGTTTGCAGACATTGTTGCATTTGTCGTGTCTTGTTCGGTCGAACTTGCATTATTTGAAGTTAAATCTTCATTTTCCTCAGAATTTATCATTTGTGTGCTTTTTTCATCTGAAACAATGTCGTATCTTTTTTCATGGTCAATCAAGGCTCTGCGAAGTTCTTCTTTATTTCCAGTAGCATTCTGATTAGGACGGACTTCTAACTTTGTACGGCCTCCGAAATTCTCAATTTCGACGATGGTTTCTTCATTTTTGAGGCCATATTCGTTTAACCTTTTCTGTATTTGGCATCGTATCCTCGCAGCAACGTCTTCCCAATATTCCTTCCTTGAAAAACGAAATTCGTTTCCGTTATCCGTCGAAGGATCAGCATCTTGAGCTGCTGACTGTGGCGACAGCGTTCCGTAGCGATGTACCCAAACGATCTCAGCCTCCCTGTGGAGCGCGATCCAAACTGCCGGACGAGGATTGGAGGAACCGTTAGTGGGCGTATTAAACGTATCGTTAGGGGGCTTATTAAACGTATTGTTAGTGGGCGTATTAAACGTATTGTTAGTGGCCTTATTAAACGTATTGTTAGTGGNACGTATTGTTAGTGGGCTTATTAAACGTATCGTTAGTGGGCTTGTTAAACGTATTGTTAGTGAGTCAGTTTTTGTATTTTTGTGTTTATTGATGTGAACTTTGGACGTGCTATGCCCTCAATTGGAGGATTTATTTTTTTGTTTGATGAAATTTCAGAAAAACATTATAGCAAACAATTCAAAGAATATTTCGAACCGTTGTGGCATTCTATCCAGCTGAGGATCTAGTTCATAAAAATAAAATAACTTCAGAAATTAGACAAAGTACACCACCCAAGAAAAATATGAAATTTTCTAAGTTATGAGTCATGGAAGAAGTACACTTTATAGACTTAACAGTCCACAAGTTAGTTAGACCAATATTTGTAATTAGCGGAGATCCTTTGGAGAACATTATCACCAGAAAAAGATGTTAAATGTTACTGTAATATTGTGCAGAAACACTCATGTGTAAGCCAATTTTGCCCAACGTTTTTACGAGAGGGGAAAACGATTGCGTAGCCATCGTCGCACAGCCAAATATTTTGCTGCTATATGGATCGTATGAAAATAGATAGAGAGGAGACCGAAAATATTACGGACTACACCTTAAGAAAAAATCACATATTTTCACATCTCACCATATACTAGGGTAAATACTCACACGCTAGAATGGGTTTCTTTGAATCAGGAAGATTTTCACCGACATGGAGTCCCACCGAAAAACATACTTTTTCATCTCGAGGAGGGCATACTTCATTCATGTATTCTTTAGCGATAGCTTGCAGGTGATCTTCTATGTGCTTTTCCATACCTCTGGGGCGACTTCTCGTCACGTACGCGCAAAGAGAACAGCAATACACGTGGATAATGTTGCGATCTCTGTGCTCAGACAAAATGTGCTGCGCCAGTGACGATCTGGTGGCAAAATTTGTCTTGAAGCAAAGTGAACAATAAGGTTTGATCCCATGTACGCTAAGAGTGTGCAGGTGGAGGTCGGTTGTTCGCTGATAAAAGAGCTTGCAGTGATGACAGAAATGGTCTCTCAGAGTATGTTCTACTAACTCCCTCATCTTCTGGAAATGTGAAGAACACTGAATGCACCGGTATGTATGGAGGAACTCCACTGCATCCCTGACAGAATCTGCCCAGTGGACGCGTTTCTTAATCTTTAACAATCCGTCTTTGGCAAGCATCGTGTCACTGGGTACCTCCTTAGGTTCTACAAATGGTCTGCATCGAATGAACTCTAAACTTTGACTAACTCGCTTTTGCCTTGTATTGTATGAACCAATTATTCCATATCACATCTTGATTTTACAGATAGTAGAGCAGTCGGAGGTCCTAATCGATTGTGATAGTGTTCTACTTTTATCTTGTTTCACTTGGTTCTATGGATCGCCTCTTATTTACTTTTTGATTCTCTCGAATATGAGAATGTGTACTACCTATTTCACGGAAAATTCCGCTTGTTAAAGGTGGGTGAGAAAAACACGTTTCCATATTGATCAAAGACTTTTGGGTTCACCGAACCTGTAGTCATCCCGGCATGGGAGGCGCGTTGGAGAGGCTATCGTTGGACGTGTCTCCCAAGAGAGTTGATTAGCGCATGGGGCAGCGCGCTGACATTCTTCGTATGTGATTTCTGGTTCGACTCCTGGGCGTGCTATAGGCTTATTTTCACGTGTTCTCGGTGATCTTCTCTCCTATCAGTAATTACGAAGCATTTTGCTTCCAACGTGTAATACGTGGTGACGATAAGAATGAAATTTCTTTCCTCTCCTTTCGTGATAACCTAAGCAAACACACATACTCTGCTTGAGGATTATGTCGAAAGCTTGAGCCTCAATCGAGAAGCTTGTTGGCTGCGTCGCTCCTTATCAGTGCACATTGAAGTTACTCACAGCAAAATCGGCAATTCTGGATGCCTTAAACTTGAAGGATTAGTTATTAAATATAACGTCTTTTTTTCCTTTTTCTCTGTCTATGTTTTAAATTACGCAAACATACAATGCAATTGATTTCGCGCTCGGAGTTTTCATTTAGGGTGTTTCTTTTCTTGTAGTCTAGTCGCGATGCGTTCAATGTTTTAGCGGATGAACACATTTTTGGGCTCAATGATAAAAATTTGAAAACATTCTATGTCAAATCATTCTAAGACGTTTTTTTCTTGGAGCTTGACGAAAAGTCTCCATGTGAAAAATATTTTTGTAAATGCATTTACCGCAGTAACAATATGTTAAAAATCATCCGGAAACGATGCCTTACATTCCGGGCATGAATTAAAAGTTTCTGTGCATCTTCTGGCGTCCGCTGGCAACAGTTTTTTTTGCGCATAGTTGAATATTTTTAATAGCAGTCTTCTATTCGTACTGTACAAATTTTCCGATGCTTATTTTTGTGAATTTCTGTTTGATTATCGTCAACCCTTACGGTGTTTTCTCAATAATTATATTGAAATGTATTTTCGTGTTATTCTGTGGTCGAGTTGAAGTTTGAGATCCTCGTGCAATGCAAGCATAATTTACATGACGCTCACTCGTGTGGAGACTCGAGCTTTGCTTCGTCTCAAGTGTCTGCAGTTTAGCGCATGTGCTCTCGTTAGTGCTCACGAATTCATGCGACAATGCTAGAATAATACGAATGATCTCTTCTCATCTTGATGCATTTGCGCCAGCCGTTGGTCAGACTGGATGCAGGGTCAGTAGATCTCCGCTAGCTTCTCAAGCAAAAACTGGAAGCGCTCTCATTGCATGTTGAGTCACACCGAGGCTTGTGCATTTGAATTTGATGTTCGATTTAGCATTGACTTGCTGACCTGGCAAAGAATGACTTAAATTTAACGAACGTATAACGACAGACCATATTCATCGGTAACATTATTCGTAGAATTGCTGCCTCGTACTTCAGTATTTTGTGGAGATATTAACCATTCGGCGTAATGATAGTGCAGAGTATAATGCCTACGGTTTTATCATCTCATGTAAGTTTTACTACTAATTAAAGAGTTTAAGGCGCACTTTGTATGTGCATCAACGATTTGCTTCGCTTTCAAAGCGAACTGTCGGTATGAAAATGCAATAATAATCTTTTTCCAACAATGTACTACGCCTCACTACAGTGAAGCTGGATTGTAACTACGCCTCCTTGGCGACTAGGGTGTTCATATCTTCCTGACAACTTCTCGGGAATGCTTATTATGTTAAACCTCCTTCCACTGACCTTGGTTGTGTCTTCATTCCACAGAAATAAAGGACGCTCGTGAACACCATATTCGGAAGTTTGTGGAGTCAGAGCGACTGTACCGCGGCCAACTGAAGACGCTCGAGGCGCTCTACGGGCGACCTTTGCGTCGACTGCGCGACTCTGTGACCTCCGAAGAAAGTTCGGCCATCTTGGGGCTCTTGGACCCCCTCATCGACGCCTCTCAGGAGATCACTGACAAGGTGAAATTCGTTGTCGAGCAAAAAATGAACTCGATTAAGCTTGAGCATGGGAGCTTTGTTAGCGGCATTGTCTGATCTCGCACACGGGGCGTCCGGATTGGTGTCGCGGCAATGAGGTTGTGTCATTTTTTGGTGGATTAGAAGATCAACCTTCATCTGACACAAATAGTTATTGTCGATGTTGAGTTACGCAACTTCACGAATCGTTGTCGTTCTTTACCTGCCTCTCGCTGTATTTGGAAATTAATCTGAATTAACCGCTCAAGATATATTTAAATTAAGTAATTTCCAAGTTGAACTTGTGCTTTCTCATGTTCAAACAGAACATGAAATAACATCTATCAAACTAGGAGTTTCATTTTCAGTGTTTGGATAGTTTTATTATCTATTTTTTATTGCGTTAGAAATGGTGGTACTTGTGAGACCTCCCCCAAGTGGCAGATCTCTAAAATACAAGTAATGGTTTCCTGGAAAACTTGCACAACGGGGTAAAATCAATACTTACGTCCAAGGTATAAAGAGTCCTGGTTACTACAGGTTTCCCTATCTTTTAAAGTAATTTCATACAATTGAGATGTTTTACTAATGTGCAGTACAAATTACTACGTATCTACCATTCTTCATGGTAATGGGTCTTTTTTCAATTTTTTCATTGACCAATTTCCTTCAAGGATCACATGAATCGTCATTCATTTCCGTTACTCAGTTTAGAGCTAAATCGGCGATAAATGCAAACTTAATTCTACAACTTGATAAATTGACCAATTATTGAGTCTTATTTTCTTACTAGGCTTTGTTTTGATGAGGATTGAGAGGCAGCTATACATTTAGCGAGCTCCGTTAGTGCTCCCAAGACCTTGACATTAACTCGGGCGCTCAGAGGTGTTAACGCGGCTGCGGGAAGGTTTGACTTTGTTCTTATCTTAACTGTAGGTGCAGCTGGCTGGGGACACAAATTTCAATTTGTCACTTTTACTTTCTGCAGCCAACTTTATAAACGATGTGTGCTATGCGATGGTATAATCAAGTCAGAATAAATGTGTTCAGTTATTTCTTCAAGCGATTTTAGAATGACACGTATATTCGCTGTGACTTTTATTTTAAAAATAAAGTTTGTTTTTCAGGAAGTTTTCCTCAATTTTTTTCTCTTAATTCAATCTGACAGATGCCATGTTGTAAATATCATCCAGCTTTATATACAAAATAAAATATTTTCTGATTTAGGAAAACTATTAATTTGCTAGAGCAATGATTCCTGATTATTCATGAGAACAAGTATTTTTTTGAAATTCTGAAAAGATCATTAATTTTTTCTTAAAACTCAAGTGGAAATAATTACAATTCTTCACTTCATAGAAAATGATGACAATTTGATGTGAAAAAAATGGGATCATACCTCGAAATATGAAATGAGGGAGTTTTGAAACACTCAGTCAATGTATTTTATCACGAAGTGGGAATATTGTGGGAAATCGTAACGTGTCCACATATTTTTATTATTGTTTGTAGGTTTATAATGAGTTTTTTACATACCATGTAGCTATATAGCCTAATGAAACCGTATCACTATTTGCCGTTGTTTCGAGAAAACGGAAGAAAATTGCTCACGAAATTATAGGTGAAAATGTAAGTTATTCTCTCGCTTTTGGAGTAATTTTTGCAGTGTTAAAGAGACAGTTATATGAGGATTCCTCAGGTACAAGTAAGTGAATCACTACGAAGAAACTTTCATGAAAAATGTACCGCATTTGCGAATCTGTGCTTGCAACTAACCCAGGTGGAGCACTCCACACTCAAGGGATGTATGATAAGCATTTGAGTTAGGTTCGTTAAGAATGTCTAATGTATGCTAAGGGGACTGAATACCCTAAGGGGGACCTGTTTAGTTAGCTCAACGATAAATACGCCTTCGGGACTTCTGTTTTTTCCGTGCTCACCTAACTTCTTGCAATTGTCAAACCTTCTTCACCATCTCGTCTTTGTCTTTTCTTCCTTTTCATTCTTAACGTGCTGTTCTTATCCGTAGTGGATCCAGTCTGGAAACACACCTCCTGCGTAAATTCATCGTTAACTATAGTCCGTACTGAATGATCACTTTGTAAAATCCGCAGGCTGGATGCTCAGAGCTTTGATGTCATACTTGAAGAATTGTGGAATGTAATTCGCTTGGTAACACGTCTGAGCAAGCCAAAGTGTGTGGAATGAATTATATTACTCTAGCTTGGGCATTCGGGGTGACACCTCACAGACTAAACTTGCGCTTCCGATCTTTAGTTCTTCAAACTTTAATCCTGAACTCAAATGTCACTCCCTAGCGACTCTAGATTGCACTTAGATAGGCAAAGATCAAGACTCTCAACGGAAATTTTGTAGACTTTTATGCAAAAATACTGTCAGTTTCTCTTCTATATTTCACTTAAAAGTATTAGACGTTACTGGCATACAGATATAGTCTAGCGTGGGGATAACGTACCCAAAATATTAGTCTTTTGATTCTGTTACTTATTATGCAATGCAGCAATGAGTTGGATTGAACTGTTTATGTAATGAGTAAATGGTGGATATTCCAACGTAAATATTCAGTTTTCTTGCGGCTATAATGCAGCTTTAGGTTTCATCTCTCATGTTACATCAAGATTTCATTCTGCGCAGAGAAAATCAACTCCATTGTACCACGAAGATTTAATTTAATTTATTCAAATAGTTCTATTGCTGGTTCAAAGTCATTAGTAGGAAGTGAATGCGAATTTCTTAATCTCGTGCATTTATTACTTGGTATTTGTGTATGAGTTACTCTCTTAATATTCCATTTCTTTCAGTTGTCAGCCATTCTTGCTAAGTGGGACGCAGATTCTTGTGTTGGTGAGTAGATTTTTAATAGAATAATATTAGTATTTTCTGTCAACAGCAAACTATTTTTTCCTGCTTCTGAAATATCTGTGAATTATGGATAAAAATTAAACAAATGAATTGTATATTACTGCCTAGTATATTATTTTTAATAAAAATTGAGAAAACTTTAAAACCGTTATACATAGTTTCAAGTTAGGAAGAGAGAACTTGTATCGATTAAAGCAGGTAGAAAAATTGAGTTAATGCTGATGTAACTCGCCATTGTTTGTTTGGATGGATACTGATATGTTGCAAATTTGTCAGTGGAATTCATTATTTCCTTTTCGGCTACCTACGATTTATTAATGGGCTGTGATTCTTTTTTCTGATTTGTGATATCCGTTGCAGGAGACGCCTTCGAATGCATGTGGGGGCGCTACTTCGACTACATCGAGAAAGCTGAACCAGTCAAAATGTAAGGAATTTCTAGTGCTGTGATAAAATGTAACAAATCTTGAGTGCTATATTTTCACGATTTTATGGCTAACTTAAAAATCGTATACTGAATTTTTTGAAAAGATAAGTAAGTGAAATATTTTAATGCTGCCAAGCTGTGCTGAAGGTTATAATTAGTGCAAGTATTTGTCGCTCTTCTCAAATTGTTTCTGGATAGTATTGTCCGTTGCTCTCATAGTTACCAAAGCTTTTAGACTAAACATATTAAGGTTAGTACGTACATGAGTTAGATTTAGTTAAATTTGTCAAGTTATGTGTTCATGGAAACCTTTGATTTTGCAATGATATATCAGCACCTGTACTCGTATACATCAAATAATGACATTCTAATTCATATAATTCATTCATTACGTTTTTATATGGGTAGTATTTCACCTACAAATCAGCTCATTCATGTTTCTAAGATCAAATTTTTCCTTATCCTTACTTCTAAAATGTGATTAATGTAATTTAACCATTAATATTCAAATTACCTCACTGCTAGCAAAGTATTCGTTTTCTTTGTCACCGGCATTGTTAATGAACATTTTGAACGGTTTGTCAAAGTCAGGCTTAAAATTCTCAAATTTTGCATACTCCTGGTTATGTACTTTCTTAGATTTTGATATCCTCTATTCTCAACCCATTACATACTGCCTTTGATTTTTGCCAATTTTTGCCCTGCTACATTTAAAATAGTTAGGCTTAAAATACATTTTTATTTTCTATGGTATAATATTATTTTAAGAAGATTTTTAAGGGCAACTAAATTAATAGGTTTGTAACTACTATGCTAAAAAATTTTTCAAGGAATTAGAAATAAAATTGCGCTATGAATATGATATACTGAATATGTATGTGAACAATGCATTGAATGTCATGGTGAAATTCAATTAATTTGTTCTCATTTACGAGGTGAACTCAGATAATGGGTTTTTCTAAGGGTAATTAAATTATCACGAGTCTTAAGAGAATATTTCTTAGGGTTAGTTATCCTCACGATGAGTGGCCAGACTTTATTGCTCCGCTCAATTAAGACAGCTCACCACGCTCATTGCAAGCTGTCTCCAAGCGAGGTACGCGTGAGATCCTTTTCTATTAGAGAGGCAGGGACGAGACATCAGCATTGAATGCTGTTATAGAGGAAGCTGCTCAACATGTACGAGTGTGCATACATATAATGCTATGAGAAAATAATGTTGGGAATGTATGCTTTAAAACATAAGTGTTGGTTAATGTAAGTTTGAAATATTTCAGTGGTGTAATACTCTTGCGTATGATGAAAGCTATTAATTGTGAAATAATTTTGATTAATAATAACTATGTAGTTTTATTCTTTCGATCATGCGACAAATTATGCAAGCAATGAAATTTTGAAGTGCGATACGTAATTTTAACGATTTAAAGTATGACAGCTTATTTTATCTAAAAATGATGGCTTTTTGCAAAACGAAGTTTCAGAGCTACGTATGTGCGTGTGTAACGTCTACTTTAGTTTTTGTAAGATTGTTTGGTGTAGGCATGCATAACTCGTTCCACGTTTTCACGCATGTTATTTAGCCGGACCTAACTCAGTTAGATCCATGTTGATAAAATACACGACAAACCTTACCGCAGTTTTCTCTTTTTCTCTTCTTGCATCGCAGCACGTTCGCTGCACCACTAAATGCAAACGCTACTTAGAGTAGATCATTCATTTCACGACTCGAATGCATAGATCCTAGTTCTTTTGCGATCCCATATTCAAAAGTGTTGGCAAATTGACACATTGCTGCCGTTTACAAAATGATGACTCTGGTTACCGCGGCCGTGTTGTCCGCAGGCTGCTCAAGAAGAAGCTGGCGACCAACGAAGAGTTGCGAGAGCTGGTGAAGCTCCACCGCGGTGCCGCAAAGCACTCCGTACGCCAGCTCCTCATCTTACCGGTAAGTCGGTGGACGTGGAGTCATGGTCTGGCGACGCCGAGTTGATGGGTTTCGACCTTGAATATCTTGAATATCTTGAAGTTGTTTGGGCCT